>JAHXMU010000300.1:591539-629656 GCA_019455685.1 Philornis downsi | reverse complement strand
CGACTCACCGCTTCCATTCTGGCACCACTGACAGTTTTGCACCAACGCAAAACGATGTTGGGTGAAGGTGTTTGTAAATCAGTTCACTTGAGTGAAATTTTCATACTGATTATTCAATGTACTGTTTTATATATTATGAAAAATTTGGCAAAAGGGGACTAGGTAACCCCTTTTGGTGCTCTTTACGCAAATGACCGATTTAGCCTACTTATTCTGAGGTTCATACCCTTCAAGAAGTTGCATTGAATTCACCGAATTTTGACACACGTCATACATTTGGTGAACTTAGTTGTGAGAGCGAAAATTGACTTCAGTACAAAGCTTATTCGATTACCTCCCATATAAATTGAACGATTCATTGCAACTTAATTTTCCCCTGCGAAAATGCGTCAACTTCACGCATACTTTTTTGTCATTAAAATGTACAATGTTAAAAAATTGATTGGATTACCCAGCTTTTCCTGTACCTCCCCCATATAATTCAGAGCATTTGTTGATAAGAACCAAGCGATTTACCATTTCGCCTTCTGGCACTCTGTATACTTTACACTAATATAAGATGGCATTTGGTGAAGATATATATAAATCAGTTCACCTGATTAAAGTTACTGGTGTCTAATAAACCAAAGTTTTGTGAAACCCCCTCTTTAAAGTCAGATTTAATTTTATCATAATTTTGATAAGTACACATAAGTATATACAATAGTGTGCCACAATAAATCATCCAATCAACAAGAGGATATGTAGGTCATACTCTAATTAAAACATTTAACCTGAAAATCTACAAACTGCATTTGAGGTGACATCAGGCACTCACTGAATAAATCAGATGGAACTCAACAAAAAGTCAATGGTAACAACTCCGTGAAGTGTAACAACATAAACAATGCCATTATAATAACAATAATAATAAAAAAATAAGAGAATAATTGTGTAAAGCAACTGAATTATATCAATCAAACCAAATCAAATGAGTAAAGCTCGTTGCAAACCCAGAGTTAGAAAATAAAATAGAACCATCTGTATACCAAGTTCTACTACACACACTTTTCCGGCGAACGTCATAAAGTGACACAGAAATGTAAAGAAATTCAAGAAGTTGTTGCAATATTCTAGATACAACTTGCTGTAAGTTGCTAATGCACTTGTGATTACCAGTTCAAGTGGCAATCATGAAAATAGAAAACAGAATATTATAAAACAAGAATACTACGCTCGGGGCCGTTTGAGACAATCTTCTCTTTATTATGTTCTTTAGTAACAGCGACATTCGCATCGGCATCGACTCACATGAAAAAGAAAACAGCATTAAGACGTTCATAGCAATTCTTGCCAATACCACTTTCATTAAGAACGTGTTTAGAATAATCATTGATTGGTTCTTATTAAGCACATGGGTACATTGTCATTATCACCATCAACAGCCACAGCCACTTCTTAAGTGGGCAACGCAGACATGCAACATGTTGGTGGTATACATTTAAGTCTATGAACACATGTACGATATATGCAGTCATACACAAGCGAGCATACATAACTCCCTTACGTACACACATACTCGTATGTAGAGGCAACAACAAGTTTCACAACAAGTGTTTTACCAATTTGAAAGTTCTCTCTGTAATGAATTTTAATGATTTCTTTTTGGCAAGCCAGAGTATTCTTTGTTTAGATTTTATTCACTTCATTCATTCATTCATGTGTTGATTGGCAGAGATTCACTTTTCGTTATGGCAGCCATGATATGTCACTATACTATGCACTCATATATTTATACGTTACCTTTAGCCGAAGGAATGAAGTTTTATGTCATCAGATATGACAAAAATATAACACTCAGATGGAAGATTTTAAAGTATCAGATATTTCTTGATCAAATGTAAGTCATGACTTTCTAAATCTATTGAGCTAGTTGACTGTGGTGGATCATAGACGTGGACTGTAAATGTAAAGGGGCTTTACCGACCCACCCTTCTTGTATGTACTTCCCGTAAAAATCGACAGATTTTTCAGAATTCAATTATTTCTCATAACTTCTAATGCATTGGCTTCAGTTGTCTACATTTTTATCCATTGTGTTATTTTCGAATGCTTAGTAAAATTTGAAAAGCTGGGCTGATAAAACATATTCTTCCACAAAAATGAGCGATTTAATCCACAACATTTTTAGCTTTTATATCTATGTGGGTGACATTAGTACTGGTTTCAGATAAATGACATGATACATGCGTTTGATACATTCTGTTGAATATAATTACCTCTGTTCTTTCTAATTAAATACACAATGAAATATATAAAACGTTTTAGCAATGAATTGTAATGAAAATCATTATTTGAATAACTACAGTTAGCTTAAATTGCATTATAAAATGAACTATTGCCAGGTGGTATACAAGCCCACCTTATCCAACCATTAAAATATAAAAAAAAAAAAAACAAAACAACAAAACATTATTTGTGACGCCTAGATGGTTATCCAGCGATGCACGAAGATTTCGTGATTGTGGTCGGAGAGAGCATGAGTTTCTTTTAACTTCAATAACTACAAGGACCACGTGAGAAGCTGTCGTATAAAAATACTACTGTAAGTTTCAGATCCCTAACCGCTTTTTTTTTTCTCAGAAATTATCAAATCCCCGTAAGTAAATTAGATACGTAGGACAATTAGAAACTCAGACCTCCTGGTTTCTAATACCCTCAATTGGGCCTAAGCTTCCCCAAGATCGTCCATAGTGAATTGAAAGCTGAGTTCTAAAAGAAAAAAAAAGTATAACATTTTACACATTTAGTTTTGAGAATAGGAGGCCCGGCTCTTTTTAGTATCTCTTATACAAATGATAGATTCAACCCATGTATTCTTCGATCCATATTTTTAAACCAGGTTCATAAAATCTTGTCAAGTTTGGCATGTAGTAAGTGTTTGCTAATATACGACCTGGTAATAAAAATTAACAACCTTGCTAAGATTCTTCTGAGACCTCAAACAGAAATTGTTCGATTTTCTCAAATTAAATTTGTTTTCCTCAATTTACAGCTAAAGGGCTGCAGTACAGTAAATTTTTGTTCATTATATTGATTCATATTACTTTTTTAAACTGGAGAAAGTCATTTTTAACTTTGTATCTTTCAAGCAATTGCAATGAATTCTGATAAATTTGGCGCATGTCATGTCCTTAATAATCTTAGTTTTGTGAATGAAAATGGACGACATTGCAACGCCCTTTCTGGTACCTCCCATACAAATCAATCGATTTAACGAAATATGATTTTTTCCCTGTAATTCCCAATTCGTGGACAGCAGTGAGTTAAGGCATCGTCTATTGTGTTGCACTCTAACGTTAGAAAAAAAAATTGAAAGGATTGATTGAATGACAAACATTTCTTTAGCGATTTCTTAATCTAACCCATATTTTCCTACGTTAATACCTTTAATTCAGTTGCACTGAATTCAATGTACCGAGCAGTTTGTAAACTTAGTTCTGCGAATGAAAATAGTTTGTCCGCAGTCCCACTACCCACGGTGAACCATACATACAATTTGTCAGTTTTAATAAAAATCAGTGGGCCATTTATAATTTTTATTAAAAGATTTGAGAAAATTTTAATTATGTTTCTTTTACTGTACTATAATTCAGGGCCCTCTTCTGGCACCGGTCACATTTTCGCAATAACGCAAAAGAACTTTGGTGAAGGTGTACGTAAGTCAGTTCATCGACTAAAATTTTTACAGATTTTTATGTGGTATGTTTGTTAATAATTGCAAAAATGTCAGAACTTTAGTTCTTTTGATTACTAAGACTTAATAAAAAATAGAAGTGTTCTGCTCCCAAATGCTTTGTAAATCGATTTATATAGGCTTTATTCAAATCAAAAATTTCTCTCTATGGAATCGGTTAGGCGTAGTTTGATCATATAAATATATTTTAACATCTATTTACAGATGAAACCATGAAATCCTGTATGTAAAAACTAATTAACTGTTTTCTAAATTTGCAAAAAATAAATTTTTGGGCAAAACTTTTCGTAATTTTCAAACTATTTTCAAACTGGAAGTGACGTACCATGACTTTCCTCGCAGCTTTTGCAGCATATGCCTTACACCATAAGGATTATAATGAATCATCCTATTTTTATCATATGACTCTCAGGATGTTGAATGGTCATCCTGAGAGTCATATGATAAAAATAGGATTTATGGATTTATATGATAAAAATAGGAAATATTGACATGAAACTTGCTGATTTGTATGGGAGCAACTAAAAGGGCATACAGGGTAGTGCATCAATGTGCTGCAATAAGAAATACAGTTCAATGTATTTCATTTTTTTTTTTTTTCTTGTAAAGCAAGAAAGTTTTGCTGTTTTTATTTTTATAAAAATACAACTTTATTATGAAAACATGTTTGCAAATGATTCATTGGAAGTATTGCTCATTGCTAGCTACTACTTTTTCCCATTTTTCTCGAATTCTGTCACGGTAAAACTGTTCGTCTTTTTAGGCTATCCAAGAATCTAACCATTCCTTGATGTCATCATATGAGTGGAACTGCTGGTCAGCCAGACCGTATGCAATCGAACGGAATAAGTGAAAATCGTGATACTGTAATGTACTAATTCACAGTTACAAATAAAATAATGATTTTTGGAAAATCAGCCTGCTTTAGGAAAGGTTTAACATGCACCAAAGTTGACTGAATTTATTATATATCGGTCATTTGTGCAGCATATATCCGAAAAGGCGTGACCAGGTTTTACGAAGACCCTTAAAGATTAGCAACAGTTATTGTGTTTACCAGCCAGTCAAACAGATAAACAAAAACCGCTCAATCGATTTAAAAAATCATAAAATAAACTTGGTCATATGATACGTGAATCGCCTGTACATACAAACTAATGTTATATGTAATTAAAAGACGTTCATCTCGTACCTTTTGAAAAATTTTGGGAAGGAAATATTAAGAAAATGTATTTATAGTTCTATTAAATGAATTGCCCACAAAACATAAATAATGCAGGGGGAAAAACTTGTAGATTCGCCCGTGGCATGGCTAGGTTAGGAATACTATAACCCAATTGTGTGTCAGGCGAACTAAAAAGCTTAATATGCGGCATACAAGTTTCATAGTTAAACAAAAAGTAGCAATACAACCAACGGTGCAAAGTACATAAATAAACAAACGACTTAAGACACAAACTTGGTATGCCAACGATAATAAGCAAAAACTTCTGGCAACAACAACAATACTGACATATATAAACAACCGATGCAGTTGAAGACCCAGCGATGCAGCAACAACAACTCGCTTGAATATATCAATCAAAATGGACAATATTTATGACATAAGTCAACAAATATTACATTATCAACGACATTTGCGATTCCAGCCGAAGAAAATGAAACATGCCACAACACGGCAGCATGACAAGCAACAATAACGACGACAATATGCGCTGCATAAACCACAGCCAACAGTACTTTTACCATAAATGTCTCAATGCTTTTAACACATTTCTTTTTTCTTGCTCCCCTCTTTACCTTAGCTGTGTTCCATTACTGTGCCGCAGAAAGAGTTTTTCTAAGTCTCATCATCTGTTATTGTGCATTTCCTTTTTGCACGTTTTTCCCAATTGCAGTTCAAATAATAATACAGCGCTTTAGCTTCATAAGACACATTTGACGTTGGATTTAATGTTCTGTGTCGACAATTTTTAGAGGAACAGGGGTGATGACGAAAAACGTACAGCAAGGAGAACAAAAAGAGTTGTCGATCGACATTATAACGGATCACCAGTTGGAGGTTTCCCTCTGTTCTTGCAGTTGTCTTTATTGTTTTTGGTGTTGTTGAAATGTTTCGTTTGAGTTACATTTGAATTGTTTGTGCATTTTCCACGAGCTTTGTGTACGTTACTTACATCGTGTTGTTGTTATTGTCTGAGATTTCTTCAAGACCATGTTGTTGTTTTTATTGTCGCCTAGCCTTGGGACTTTTTCAATAACAACGAACAATTTTAAGTTACATTCGATATTTATAAACTGTTTAAAATGGGCTAAAGGGTCTGATTAAGAAGCATGATATAAATGTCATCAAGAAGTAAATTTTGTCATCGAAAATTTTAGACAACCTTGGCTTCAATTGTATGGGAAATCGTTAATAAGGGACCAATAAGGATATGAATCAAAACATGAGAGAATGTAAATAATATGAAATCAAAAACAACGATTTTAAAAATTCACCGTATTCAATTTTGATATAAATTGGGTTCACAAATTACAAATGTCTTACTAGAGTTATTCTGATTCCGCATTCCCAAAAATATTACATTTGTAACGCAGCTACCTCTTCCGAAAATTGCACCCCCGTGCCAAATTTGTAATACTATAAAATTCGACCTATACACAGTCTACCCCTAACGCATACAAATACGCAATATATAAGGTGTCGGTCGAGAATGTTTACTCCCTTGTTTGTTTATAATTTTTGATTAAATGAAAGAGAATTATCTGAGTTGTTCAAGCGTTTCTAGTTTGTTTGCATAAAACTTGCTTTTCAGATATCCCCACAAAAAGAAGTCCGAAGCAGTCAAATCAGGCGACCGTGGAGGCCAATCAACATCATCATTTCTTGAAATAACTTGTTGTGAAAAGAGGTCTTGCAGTAATTCCATTGTAATCCTGGCTGTATGCGATGTGGCACCGTCTTGTTGATACCACATGTTAATCAAGCCCAAAGCATGCAGTTGTGGCATTAAAAAGTTTTCAATCATATCGCGATATCGCTCCCCATTGACAGTTACAGTTATGCCATTTTCAGTTTCAAAGAATGAATCCTCCTGACCAAATTGCACACCAGACTGTCACATTTAATAGATGCAAAGGTGTCTGATGAATAATTTGAGGGTTTTCCATTGCCCAAAGCTGACTATTCACATATCCATTCAAATGAAAATCGGGATTGTCATGGGCGAGCTGTAACATCCTATTGGCATATGTATGGCGGCTTAAATGGTCTTGCGGAAGAAGCTCTTGTGTCAACCGAATCTTAAATGAAAACAAATTTAAATCCTTGTGCTAAATTGTGGCCAGAGTTGTTGTTTGAAGAACAAGCTCCTGAGCGTCGAATAGAGGTTGATGGATTGTTTTGAACACTTTCAGCCGATCTTGCAGTACGTTGTGGTCCATGCTTGGCTCCATCAGCTACAGACCCTCTTTCTTCGAAATCATTTACTACACGATAAATAGTGCGTCTTGTTGGCACGTTGTTTCTCCCAAAAATTTCACGTAACTTTATCATCGTCAGAGTAATCGATGATTGATTTTAATAAAATATTTTAACGATTGAAACATGTTGGTTTATCGAATAAATTTGCCACGTTTCTACTTCACGACTGCCAAATATGAACTGTCAAGACTAATGTTTACCAAAATGACGGTAACCAAAATTTATACCCTACCGACGGACACCCTGTATGTGTGTATGTCAATAAAACTATATCTTGTAGATGATATACAGAAGAATCGTAACGGCCGGGCTATGGAAACTGCATCAACATTTGAACTGATACGACCTGTTTTCGACATAGTTCATGCTAGCCCAAACAACCCGTATATTGCTTGAACGGTCTCTTTGCACACAAACACCAATACGTCCACACAAAGAGCTATTAGGATTTTGTTCTACAAGGTTTCTCTCTAATTCATTTAAATCACATGTGCCAAAGAATGTTAATTTTCAAAGCAAGCTGTGATTTTGGAAGCATTAAAACCAAGATTGGACGGACCATTCGTATAGGAGCTGTATCAAAATAAGGACCAGCATAATCTATTTTCAAAACAAAATTGGTTTTGACAAGCGGGTTTATAATACTTGGACAGGAAGGTGAAGGTGAATCAAATCATGGGCCAACAATGCTCAGTTTCTTCATGAATAATACGTATGTGCAACACTTGGTTAAATTACAACCAAAGCTAAGGCTCCAAAAAAAAGATTAGATTAGTATTGAACGACAGATTTCTATGAAGCCTATGCCTAACCATGTACTGCTATCGCCCATTTTAAGTAAGGTTCGTCGTTGGGGTAATGAACATGTATGTGCCAATAATTGTCGAACTTGGCAAAGGAGTTTCCAATGTTTAAATGTACTAAAACAAGCAAGATATAACATATATTCCAGTCATTTATCCTTAATATCCATTGTAGGGCATTCGCTGTGTGGCAAAATAAATTGGTGGTAAATGACTGATGGCCAGGGCATCACTGATGTTGAGTTTTAAGGAATATGATTCTGATACATCATACAAATTTTTGTGTGCTACATTCACCTGCACTAAATATATTACCCTGTATGACATGTAGTTTACATTACATATAATGATTTCATGTCCAAGCTAAGAAGCCGGATTTTACTTTCGAAAATCATAAGAAATCCCTAAATTGCTGTAAATCCGCTCTACAATACTAAAGTGCTATATCTGCAAGGGTAGTGTACCATTCATTTGTCTATTAACTTTGGCATGAGAGTTTGACATTGACATTTGTGAGCAATCTAACATGAATTGTTATCAGCTTTATATGTTGTCTAACAGCTTTATTTGTAGAATGCCCGGAATGGATACTGTTGAATCCTATCCATTACATCAAGACTTCATGCCTTCAAATCCTGGTAGAACTTCATTTTTTTACACATCAAAGACGTTATCATTGGCATTTTTACATTTGTTATCTACCTTTTTTTGTACTGGCAATATACACATATTGAGCAACTCCTGCAAGTATACTAATTCCCGCTTGATACTGATACTTACAAGGGCAGTCCCAACACTAGCCGACCTGATGTATAGATAATGCCAGTAGCTTGAGAAAAATTATTTATGTTTTAAATTTCAAGGCACTATGTTGTTTAATATTTTTATTTGAGCCATTAAAAGTTACCGATTTCAGTGAATTTACAAACATATAAAATTTGGTCACCGTTATGTAATCCAATACTTTGATTTGAGAGGTCTTAGTCCAACCAGTATTACAGCCGAGCTAGATTCTGCACTGGGGAAGTCTGCTAACTCGTTTACAACTGTAAAATATTGGATATCTGAGTTTAAACAAAGTCGTACGAGCTGCCAAGACGAACAATTACGCCACGCCAGACACGGTTAAGAAAATCCACAAAATGGTATTGGATGATCATCGGCTGAAGGTTCGTCAGTTGAATGTTTGGCGATGCTTATCCGAATTTTTGCGTCAATTTACAACAAGGGATAAGGCATGGGAGCACCACTTTACACCTGAGATATAGGAACAGTCGAAGCAGTCGATTGGAATGGGGATCCAAAGGTCATGGCGCCTGTTCTTTGGGAAGCGCATTGGATCATTTGTATTGATTATCTTCAGAAAGGCAAACTCAACAGCGGCGAATATTATGCTAATTTATTGCAGCGTTTAGGTGATGAAATTATGGAGAAAAACCGCATTTGGCGAAAAATAAAGTGATACTTCATCAAGACAACGCTTCAGTTCACACATCCACTATTGCGATTGCCAAAATTAATGAATTAAAGTTCGAATTGCTTTATCACGCACCTTATACGCAAAATGTACCTCCTTTGGACTATGTTCTATTTCCAAACTTTAAAAAATGGCTCGATGGTAAAGATTTGTCAACAATGAAAAGGTGGAGTCTGCGGTTGATGGTAATTTTAAGGATAAAGAGGGTATAGAAGCAATTGAATATCGCTGGAAGAAGTGCATCGACTTAAAAGAAGATTATGTTGAAAAATAAAGAACATTTTTCCCAACTTTTTTGTGTCTTCTTTGTTAGGTCGGCTAGTTTTTGGACCGCTTTCATGTTATTTACTTCACTAAATATGCGCAGATACGCTTCGAAATCTTTCAAGTTCTACACGGCAGTATTGAAAAAACTGGCTCCTCAAAAATCAGAAAATTATAATTTTTGGAAACCCCATATTTTATACTATAAGAAATTTAAGAAATTCGAATTTCAAATTGTGGAATTAAAATATATTCATAATATTGAATAATTATTCAGCCTGAATAAAGTTCATCCGCAAAATCCTTTTCGTTAATCTTTTATTTTGTTAGGAATTTAAAGAAAATTGCTGTCATTCCAAAACCATTTCTTCTTCACTTTTAATATTACACTCTACCAGAATATTGAATGATTTTTTTTTTCTTTTCAAAAACATTAAAGTACTCAAATATATATCCAACGGTTTGTAAACTACATTTGAATACTTAAACTAAATTATGTTAATAGTTTGGAAAGGTAACAAATTACAGACCACACTTAAATGATTTTAATATTAGACAGTGATCCCTAAGACAACAATGTTTGATATCATAACTTTCCTTGTATTCTAATGACGATGGTGATGATGGAGGCGACGGTGGCAATCATGGCAGGCACTATAACGAAGTGACCGAAAATGGTGATAATGGCACCAGTCATACTAGCAGAAGGTTGTTTTTTAGTTATTTCAAGTTGTGATAGCGGTTCAGTTATGGTTGTTGGAGTATGAGTTTTCTGGTATGTAAATTTTCATTGTTTTCAAAATGAAAAGAAATCATAAATTTGGTCTTATTTCTAATTTGAAATACGATAAAATTCACGTTGCTCCAGTATGAAGCTAAAGAGCTTTCACCGATAGCCCTCAGTTTCTCTAAGCAGTCAAATTAAATAACAAATTATTCTTTAGGCTTATTTTGCTGCCTGTTGTTTTGCCAGACTGGAAGCTCGTTCATTGAAAAAATCTTGCACTTGGTATGTGTGTGTGCCTGTTTGGCCCCCCCTGGGGATTCTTAACAAATATTTATTTGTTTGTCTGTATGGATGTTTACCCACATATGCCCCCCGCTTTCGTTTGCTTATGTTTTGCTGGCAGAAGTCGCAGTTTCTGTGCAAGTCAAAAGTTGGTTGTTGGCAAATTGTTTGATTTTGTTCTGCTGTCTTCACGATGCGGTTGATCTATTGACGCAACTAATTTTCACTTGTTGTGGAAGGGGAAGCAAAAAAAAAAAAAATAACAAAACGAAAGAACTTTGGAGATTTAAGACATAAAAAAAAGAACTAAAAAGTGAATACAAACAAAACCAGTTGCTTCAATGACTACAGATACGTCAGTCTCTGGCGAGTTCAAACAGTCATTGACTTTGATAAAACAAATTAATATCAATTTCGCTGGCAAAAATAACGGCTGCATTTTATTTTCTTCCTTTTTTTTTTTTGAAAGAAATTTTAGCAAATTAAAGATTTGACCTCAACGGTGAATTTATTTATTGTCAAGAATAACTACTAAAACTGCGAGTAGCATTTTTTGAAATATTGATGCACAAAACTTCAACGTTTATATGTCGGAGAAAACGACATTTGCCTATATCGCTGCAGAATGTCGTTATTGTCCATTTAATAGTTATTTTTGTTGTCTATAAGAACAATAGTGCGATAATGTACGAAAAGTGCCCACGTTTGAGTCACGCGTTTTTTACGCGTTCTTTGGTTGTTAAACGAACCATATTCGTAGATACTTAACAGCTGACAGTCAGACCGGCAGTTTTGAAACCACTGAATGGATAACTCATTATTTCAACTGTCTCCAATCGTGCCTTTAGAGAAAGAGATACATTCGGTCTTGCTTTATGATAAAAATTGCCGGTTTTAATTCTACCCATGTACCTCTCTACGTCACCACTCTACCGAATCTTCAACTGTCTTTCGATTTTCCCTACTTCATTTGGACCATTTCTTCATATCGCTGGTGCAATAGGCAACAGCGCTGCTCCGGCCGTACGCAAGAGCGTAGAAAAATAGGTTTTTTGGCGGCTTTGTACAATACGTTACATCTGTACTTTAGCAATATTACGATTAGGAGCGCTGTGTTGCAATAGTTGCGAGATATTATTGAGGTCGGCTATAGCTATGTAGGTGATATGCAGATTTGCAACGAACGTTTACCGCTTAAACTCTTAGATCACACGCACGTCTAAAACACCAGTTATGCCTTCCATTCTTTGGATTGACGAGTTGCCTGTCTGGCTCTCAGTTCAATCAATCTAAATCCTCTGTTGGAGGTGTAGTTTTCTGATTGTTGTTGACCAATGAATGTCTCACATTATTAATGTTGCATTTTCATAAAACAATTCTAATATCTTGGATAGGTCAACAGCCAGTTGCAAGGTTTCCTACAGAGCCTCATATTCGTAAGTCAAATTTTAAATTTGCGCCGGGAATCCGCTGCCAAACACATGATTTTATACAGCTTTAGCAAATATACTTCATTGTTCTGTCCAACTTATTCCCTGTTTTGAGATGATGTATACTTTGATTGAGAAGGTTATATGCAAATGTGACACCTCTCCTTTAATGAATTCTGACATTCCAATTGCAGATATTTAAATCAGACTATTTATAGCCGCCGCGCGGTGATGTGTGGGTTCACGTGAGATACAGGATCTACGTGGCATAACTTTTTGTAACCGTCAATATTAGCATTTTGCATTTTTAATAACTTCCATTGAAAAGCGAGAAATTTTAAATCAAGATATTTCCTTAAATAGAAGGAAAGACTAAAGTTTTTATTTTGACAGGTATCGTAAACAAAAAAGAACAACAAGTTAACATTTAAAACACGTGAAATGTTGGCTTTTGTGGCCTAATTGCTTAGAATATAGTCATTTGTGAAGTACTGGAATAATATTAAGGACATAACCCAATATTATTTATTTGCTGACACGATATGCTAATTTTCATCGCCCAAAATTGGTTAATCTAAATTGAAAAACAAATTTTAAAATACCGCATCCTTCAAAGATCAATCATCATCAACATAATCATTCTGGAATTTTCAAACTTCCTGTTGCTAATCATTAAACGCTCATCTAACACTCCCAACATTTACTACGTAACACTCTTGCAACCACAAGGTAACATAAGAACCAAATGATTCCCCCGCCTTCTTTTTAGCATAAGAAAATGTAATGCGCATGCGTGTGAATGCAGACAATAGAATATACCAGTCACCACTTTTCTATTGATGAGAAACTGCAAAGCTGGCATAGCTCAGTAATAGCCATCGTTGCGAGCTTTCCGGGCATGTTTTCGGGGAATTAGAACCGCAAGATGCACCAGGAAACCACCATCGTCACTCCATGCCACGCAATTACGGTTCTAACAATTTTATAGCCAATTTCTGTAATGTGAAAATTTCGCATAGGAATCTATTCAATAGCATGAATGGCTAAAGAACAAAGGCCCAGCTGAGGCTACAGGAAAGCGCTGCAAACGCAGAGGGGAAGCTTTAGTTTAGGTTCAACTCGTATGGCATTCTCAACCGCTTTGATGCACATCACTGAAAATCTTCCCTTTAATGAAAACCGAAGCAAACAAAGCAGTGAGAAGAACGTTAATGAAAGCGGTATTGAATTTTCATTTTTGGTTTCATCTCGGTCGATTTTGTGTTAACTTTGTGAGTTGTGCCTGCTCTCTAATATAACAAAGGTGTCCAAACTGCGGCCCATGAGCCGCGTGTGGACTTTTCAACCGGTCTTTCTAGGTATTTAAAGCTGAAAAATACATAGATCAACAACATTTATTACTAACGATTTTAATTCGTAGCTTTAGTATCTAATTAAAAGAAAAAAAACTTTTTTGTTTACAGGTTGGGTGTAATACAGGGTGCCCGTCGGGAAGGCATACTACTTCGTTTGTTTATAATTTGTGATTTAATGGAAGAGAATGGGTATTATATTGATAAATGTTTTATTTAATATCGGCAATTATGTATGGAATACAATATCAGATAAATATCCGCCTATGTTAGCCTCACACATGCGAGCCCTTTTGAGCACATTTTTCATTACATTCTCACACATTTCACGCGGTATTTCATTAATTTCATCACGAATGTTTTGTTTGAGTTGCTCAAGCATTTCTGGTTTGTTTGCATAAACGTTGCTTTTCAGATATCCCACAAAAAGAAGTCCGGAACAGTCAAATTAGGCGACCGTGGAGGCCAGTCAACATCACCATCTCTTGAAATAACTTGTTGTGGAAAGAGGTCTCGCAGTAATTCCATTGTAATTGTGCCGATAATGCGATGTTGCACCGTCTTGTTGACACCACATGTTAATCAAGCCCAAAGCATGCAGTTGTAGCGTTAAAAAGTCTTCAATCATATCAAATCAAATGCAAATCTTTTAAGACCAAGCTCCTGAGCACGGCGTCGAATTGAAGTTGATGGATTGTTTTGAACACTTTCTTTCAGCCGATCTTGTAGTACATTGTGGTTCACACTTGGTCCTATCAGCTACAGACCCTCTTTCTTCGAAATCATTCGCTGCACGATAAATAGTGCGTGTTGTTGGCACGTTGTTTCTCCCAGAAATTTCACGTAATTTTTTCATCATCACAGTAATTGATGATTGATTTTGATAAAATGTTTTAACGATTAATACACGTTGGTTCATCGAATATTTTCCCACAATAAATTTGCCACATCTCTACTTCACGACTGCCAAATATGAACTGTCAAGACTAATGTTTACCAAAATGGCGCGAAAACAAAGTAGTATACCTTCCCGACGGACACCGTGTATTCGATATTTCACTTTTAAAATCTGAAAGAAAACTTTCATTATCCCTTTTAGAAGGCTGTAATTGCCATAGATAACAAATAAGTTGACACTGTGGTTAAAAAATACGATTATTCAAAACGTCCAAAAATTTTACTAGTTTATAGATCATTGAAATTTGATAACAATTTGTTTCTTTTGTAAAGTTTTTTCAATAAAATTATTGCTTCTCTAGTTTATGACACCTATTTGTGTTATTTCAACGCATTTGTTATTTGTTATACATTCAACCCAATGAATGAAAGCATATCCCAATTATAGGAGATACCTGTAACACCCTGTAGAAAGCGTATAAAATACCAACAAATCTTAAAACTCAGTAAACCTATTTTATAAAATCAAACGTAATGGAAGATTGTATATGGGCTATATAAGTCCATCCTTTCTGGTATCTCCCTCACAAATTGTCTTCTTTTCCAACGTTCAACTTGTTCTCTCTAACTTCTAATAATTTGACTACAGCAAATGGCTCTTTCCGGAGTCTTTTATACAAATGGGGCTAAACAATTTGGTTTTAAATTTAAATACTCGACAGTCAATGCTGTACATAAGCTAACTTCAGACATAAACTGGAATTGGCATAAAGGTCTATGCACCGGAGCTTGTCATATTGATATCGAATTCTTGGTTTAAAATTAAAAAAAAAAAAAAAAAAAAAAAAAAAAAAAAACCAGGAAACCAAATTATTTTAATTTATAATATGATATCTAATACAAATTTCAGCATATGTCGCAATTACGTTTACATTAGAACAATTTTACGACATTTAATGGTTTACAACAACTCACCCATCTTGTTCAACCTACACATACAAGATCTGATGGAACTTATATATAACATTATCTCATTTGCTGATGATTTAATTATATATCAGGCTGATGATAAATAAAATAGAAACAATTAACTTTAATCCATATGTGCAGAACACTTACGATTTAGTTGAAATATAGACCTTTATTTTATTCCAAATATGTAATTACAAAAGTCAAAATAATTATATACCAATCCTTAATAAGACATATTTTAACTTACGGCTATCCTTCATACAGGGGAAAAATTAAAATTTTTGAGAGAAAATGTTTAAGAGCATGTACTTCATTATATAAGAACCCTCAAAACAACTTTACAAAATGTACACCAAATATATACAATATTGTATAATATTGCTATATAATTTTATACTTAGGAATAAAATTTTTAAATGTTCAAATTGCCTAGAAGATAATTATATAATGGTTCCTTATTACACAAATGATATTTGTGTAATAGATTACCTGAAGCGAGGGTATGTTCTTCCTGAGGCTTTTGTGTATCTTGATAAAAAAAAAACATAATTCAAAATGAAAACGGAATTCCAACATTTTACCACAACAATAGAAGAGCCAACGTAAAAGCTGTTAACTATTACATGGCTAGTTTAAACCTAAGATATGGTGTAAGTTTATCAAAAAAGGTACACTTTTTACTGAAAAAGGCAAAATAAAATTTTGTTGACTTGCTGAATGAATTTCGTTTTTCTTTCCTTTTAATTTCTGACTTCAACCTTCATAAAACGCATTATATTTGATCAATGTTTTTTTCCGATATTTTTTTTTTTTTTTTTTTTTTTTGTAAAACTGACTAGTAATATTTTGTATCTCTAAATAGAATTTCTATAATTTTTTTGTAAAAAGCAAACTCGCATTATAATAATAATAATACTAGAGAATTTGATTTAGAGACGTATGTATATATTAATTATTATTGGTAACTATTGTTTATAATAGTAAAACATAATTTCTGCAACTAAATAAACGTATAAAAAAATGGACCGTATTTTGCGAAATTTAATTTTTCTCTGCAATTTCTAATTTGTACACTGCAGCAATATAAATTACATTGAATTCGGCCAAATTTACCACAACTTTGGGGGATCAAAGTGGACTACATTGCTGTGCCTCTTTTGGCGCTTCCAACACAAATGGCCAATTTAACCCCATTACGGATTCATTTCCTTCAAGTGGATGTACAGATTTTAGCCACATTTAGCACGCATAATGAGTTTGATAAGCTTAGATTAGATTCAGATTACTGCCACACAAATTAACTGATTTATAGAAATTGAATTTGCCCCTGTAGTCACCAATTCCTTAAGTACCGTATCCGAATTTGTGTTAATTGTATCCGAGTATCCGAATTTGTACTAATTGATAGAATATGAAAATCGGCTGTAGAAGCCCTTCTGTTGTAATGATTCTCATACATGTCACCCCATTAAGCCCATTTCAGTTTTTAGAATATCATAGCTTTCGTTCAATTTTACTTAATGCAATACAACTTTACAAGCAGAGACTTTTAACAAAATTAGTGCGAATGAAAATGGTTTCCATAACTGCCCTCCTTACGGTGCTTCATATACAAATTAGACGATTTAGTAAAGATGACCCTAGAATATTGTTGTTATATTTTGCTTTATTTATATATAATGCGAAGTAGTTTAGAAAGAAAAATACCTCAATTCTTATAGCTTCACTTTAAGTGCTAGATTATCGCAAACACAAATTTCAGAAGTGCCTTTATTCGAATTTGTACTGTCATAAGGTTTGAGACTCAATTGAGACAAAACTTGAAAATATAAATTCTGCAGTTTTTTTAATTTTTGTGAAGAAAGTAAATATTTTTTTCCTTAAATTAAGTGTGATGATATCTATAAATTTTGCGAGGCCGGCAACATAACTTTCGTAGTGCAAAAAGATTCTAAGAATTTGGATTTGATATTTCGAAATTAATACTTAGTTAGGGTAGTTACAAATGGTAAATGCGTAATTTTAATATTTTCGAGTTTAGTGATGGTGTACATACTTCTAATTTGATGGTTTAGTTTTGTATCCCTTCTTTCCTGTTTCACTGCCTAAAAGTATGAATTTCCAAAAACTCTTCTTGTACGTGTTAAATTGAGTATTCATTTCTTACAATTCCATTTAGGATATTGAAGTGAATAAATCCGTGATTTGAAGCACTGTGTTGGGCATAATTTGTGGAATGGAGTGTTACATTAAATATATAATGATATCTGAGTGATCTCGGTGGAACATAAAACGGTATAAACAACAATAATTCCGAACAATCCTATATACCACCTATTATATTGAATACAACTAAAAAGGTATGATAAATACGGCGATATTGCAATGGCTGTAAGCCCAGTAACCAGCATTTGGAAATCTGGAGAGACCAAATTTCAGAAAGACCCGCTGAATTCTTTCTGTGCGTGATATATAGAGTTGGAAAAGGAGACTCCAAACAATAGAGGCATATTCAAACTTTAATCTTACATATCAAGTATACACTATTTTTAAAGTATGTGGATCAGTGAAATCGAAACAATTTCCTTCTAATATACGCTGGCATAGAATAAGCTTTAGGGATAATATAATTTGTGTAGCATTTTAGCTGGCGATTGTGCCGTTTTATCTTCTAAAGTACTAATTAATAAAACTGTATTTTCATTGCTCACTGAATTTCGAATTTCTAAAAATAATGTCCATCATACTCTTGCTGTGGTATATTGAATGTTCATCCATGATTTTATGATTGTAGCTTTAGCCTTTCGTTCTAGGAGATGATACCATTTTTGCTCTTTTACTTTGCCGGTCTCTACCCCTGAATGTAGATTTTCACTGCGGCGCACCCTGGGAGATCAACCACTTTTGTTCCCTTTCTTCCATTTCCATTTTTTTAACGGTTAACCTAACCTATCGCGTAGAACAATTTGTTGATCTCATCTTCGGAGTTTTGTTCCAAAATATGGTACTATTTGTGTCTCTTTTCTTTCCTGTTTCCTAAATGTACAAATGTATTTTACAACAAAAATCAAGCTGGCAGTTGAATGTAGATCAAAACTTCTTGATCAAGTCGTTTGGTCTGGCAATAGTACACTATTTGCATCTTGTCTGCCTCGTTTTACTGCCTAAATGTATTTACGCGATATTTCGAAAACTTGAACCGTCTCAAAAACTATTTGTATGTCAAAAATGTCCCTAGTTGTAAATAAACTATAAATGCCGTTTATATTACGAAACTAAAAACCAAATAACAACTTAAGAAGTAGTTTTCTGAAGAAATTTAAAAGAATATAGCGGAATAAATCAATTAAATAAATTAAAAGTGAGTCACAACATCCATTTATCAAGTCACACCCGTCATCACTTTAATATAGCATTTTTAAAATATTAACCTGATTCTGGGAATCAACCCCTATGTTAGCATCGGTCGGATATTATAATTTTTTCAGGGTCTTGCACTCGACTACCTTTATCCTAGTAGGTATTTTATTGAAATCATTCCAGTTTTGATATTATGAAAATTGTCGGTAATATTCTGGTAACAGCCAATATAATCATCCCTAGATGCATTTTTGGCTCATCAACGTAAGTACCATAAATATCAATTTGTGTATTTCGTATAAGCTCATAGGTCAATCATTTGATTGTGATGAAACTATGACAGTTTTTTCCTTAGCTTTGATATTCGTACATTGTACATAAGCTGATAAAATACTGCCAATAGGTTTGAAATGTGGTACCTACTTGTTTCTCATAATGGAGCACATTTTCTTAAGAAATGTGTGCATCGTCCCTTTTAACTTATACCATACAACCGGTTTACTCGTTTTTTTTCTGGAAGTGTATCTGAAAACTGGATTTTTGAAAAAGTAATTTTTCGAATAATTCGCATTATTTTGTTTTGTGAGCAAAAATTCTGTATCAAAAGTGTCTCTAAATACAAAAAAAAAAGAACTTCAGGAAGCTCATAGGAAGCATTCTACAATGCTATGTATGGAATCCCTTAAAATTGTCGACATGACTAATACTCGAATTCGTTGCAGGTTTTTACCTTCTTTTCATTATTCTAATATGAACTTTTACAAATTTCTTTTTACATTAATTTTGAAACAATTTCTTGCTGAAGACGACTAGGAAGTTGTTTATCCAGAAAATTTCGATCGCCGACTGGAAGACCTCCACATTCATTACATCGGTATATTATGACCGAAAGGCTTCAAAGAGAAGGCAGCCTGTCAGTCTCAGTCTCACCAACCATCTTTTTAGGGGCCTATCGAAGGCGTTTCAGTAAATGCCAGAAAAAGCAGTATTGTGTGAAACACTAGACGTTTGTTTTTAGCTGATGTTTTAGTGCGTTCAGTAGTTCAGTAATAATTTTGTTTTAATTCTAAAAATTACAGATATTCTCCAGACACTCTTCTAGAAACGTAATGTAAAGCCTTCTATGTGCAACGATAGGGGAAGGACTTGCTCTTCGATGTTATCCTGTGTGACATGGAAAGCAAGACACAAGACTAGTGGGTATGACCCTCAAAGGCTACTACCAGGAAACATCGCGTTTGCAGTGAACACGATCATCTTGCATTTGTATGACAATACTTATCAGAGCAGCGTTAAACAAAATTTATGGTATCCTCCGTTAAAATGCTATTTCGTCAATTGAAACAGCAAAACGATCAATTTAGTTTCATCATATAAAAACACATTCATCCAATTTTAAAACCGAATAAAATGATTCTTGTTAGGAAAGTATCTAACGACGTATAAAATCCCGTATTTCACCATACTATCGTTTCGATAACAAATGATATGATGTGGCCAAATGCATATTTCTTACCTGTAATATTCAACGGCATTCGCTGGGAAAGAACAGCATTTGCATTACTAACAAAATGAATGAACGGAAGAGAAATCCTTACACCGTTCATAGAAAATCAATTTATACTCGTCGACTCCCCACTGTGATGAACTTTTCAGAGCTTCGGACCGCGTTGGTTTTTTACACTTCGCGCGATTTCTTTTGGTGGGTTTACGGCAAGTTATTTTAACTTTAACTTTTTATTTTTTTTAATGGCGGCATATATTGAATGAATGATTTTTTTCTTTAACCCGAAACGTGATTCGAAAAAAACTTCTTTTTCAAAGTGTTGAGCCTTTCACAAAACGAGTTCCAATCGATTTGAAATACTAGTATTTTGGTATGAATTTGAATTGTGGATGCAACTTTAATAGTTTTAAATTTTTGTATATAAAAATCTGAATTAGTTCTGGCAATTACTTTATCGAACACTTAGAAATGCTTAACAACGTTATGTGAAAAACGGTTAATGGAAGATTTTCTTATCCGTAAAAGAGTTCTTGGAGTTCTTCTTTCCCCACGTTCTCAGTTGCAACTAAATGTTGGAGCTCGCAGAAAGAAGACACACTCACCGTAAGCAGTCGATATCGCAGCGCATCGTATGCGTTGACGACTTTTTTCACGGTTGCAGCTGATCGTTGTTGTAGTTATTGTTGTATTTTTCTTAATGTTCTTACGGATACTTCACCTAAAATCTCTTTTACACCCAAAGAAAACAGAGTGAAAAATCCGAGTTAGTGTTAGGATCGATTTGATATTGCAACCATATTTAATAAAACCTTATAACGTAAAGACCCCTGCTTAACTACAGCCCCATTCGAAATTTAAGCTCGGAATTTGCATTTAACGGATTTAAAAGCCACAGTGTGTTTAGTTGAAGGGGCCTATTATTAGTTGCCCAGTTGTAATACAGGGTTATATGTTTAATGGTTTCAAAACCGCAGGTCTAGGGCCGCCAAGTGTTAAATACCTATAATCTGAAGTGTTCCTTACTTTATAAAATGTTTTCTATTTACGATTTTGTTTAACGTTTAACAACCGAAAATTTTACGCGTTAGTTAAAACTTACTATAAAATCAATGCTTCGACCGTGGACACTCTTCGTGCATTACGGGTTGATCATGTTCGTCATAATCGACCTACTATGCAAGGAATTGGCAAAATTATGATATAATTTGAACAGACTGTAGCCTGTGCATCATCGCAATGTGGGCACTGCCGAAAATATTGTTTTTGTTAGTAAAAGTGTGGAGGATAGCGTTCTCAGCAGTTGGGCCTATCTTACAGCTCATTATTGCATATTTTGCACTTGCATTTGCACCTCCATCTAACTCACGCAACAATTAAGTCCGTTATGTTGATTGGGTGCTACAGCAACAGGCGGATTTTTTGAACAAAATTTTCTTCAACGACGAAACTCATTTCTCACTCGGAGGTTACGTCAACATGCAAAATTGTCGCATATGGGTCTCAGAGAACATAGAAGGGATTGTTAAAAAGCCATCACATCCGGAAAAAGTGACTGTTTGATGTGCATTATGGTCTGGAAGTGTCATTGGACCGTGTTTTTTTTCGAAAATAACTTGAAGCAAATGTTGCCGTCAATTCAGAGCGCTATGACTGAAGGATAACCAACTTTTTTCGGTCTGCAATTGAAGATTATGACCTGGGCGATATGTGATTTCAACAAGGCACTGCCACGAGCTACACAACAAGACCGATTTTGGCTTTATTGCATGAGAAGTTTGCAGAAAGTGTAATTTCACGTTATGGCGACGCCAATTGGCCACCAAGATCATGCGACTTGACACTTTTAGACTTTTTTCTTTTCTTTTTTTTTTTTTTGGGCTACGCCCGTTACGCGGATAATCCCCAAAGGTTGAAGCATTTGGAAAATGTGAGAAATATGGCCGACAACTACCTCAAACGAATCCACTGTTGCAACCAATCCAGAGGCGGTTAAGTAAATGACATTGTATTTCGTACATAATGGCAACGTCCAAGCATTATAATGAAATAAAAATTTCATCGAAATCATAGTTTTACGTGTGTGTGTGTTTTTTTTTAACTTAACTTTGAAACCGAAAAATGGATAACCTGTTACTTTTAGAAGTTGAATCAGAGAGATGAGAGAACAAAAATGGTACCATCGCTTGGAACGAACAATGTAAATGAAAATGAATTACCTTGAATTAAAAAGTACAATCATACAGTTTACATTTTATAAGAAAAATAAAGAACAAAGTTGTTTAATCATTTGATATGGCGAAAAATGCAACACTTAAAAAGTGAAATAAGAAGCATCTTTTGATCAAATGTGTTTTATGGCTTTTTAACTGTCATAGACCTGGCTAACTGTCATAGACCTTTATGAGATTTCTTAAATGTGTTAAATCGGGCTATTCCTTCTGGTATTACAAATATAAATTCACCGATTTTCAATTTCGTTTCTTATAACTTCTAAATCATAGATTTGCAGTAAACAAAATTTATGTCCATTTGAAAAATCTGACCTACAACTTTTATCTCCCAAACAAGACACTGATTTAAACAATATATCCGTGGGTTCATATGTTTTATTCAGTCATACTATGTACAATCAAATTTGGGATGCAGTAAGGGTAATCAAAACAGGCTCTTAAGTTGAAAACAGAAGGCTTTGCCACACTCCTTCCGCTACTTCCCATACAAATTGCCTAATTTTTCCTGTAATTACTAACTCATAGGTATCAGCAAGCTAAATTTTTTGTTGATTGGTCACTGTACTTCTTTATAAATCTTGGGAAAACTTATGAGAAATAGATCAAATAGCCTTAACCCTCCTAATAGCTCCCATGTAAATGACTGCTGTAGCCCATATATTTTTTGCTTAATATCTTTCAGGCAGTTACACTGAATTCAGCCAATTTTGGCACTCATCATGCGTTTGATAAATTTAGTTCTGATAATGAAAGAGGACTGCATTGTACACACCCATTCAGGATTTCCCCATAAAAATTGTCCGTTCTTCGAAATTTGTTTCCCCCTCTGAAATTCTTAATTCGTAGATTGCAATTTCTGTCAATTGCATTATGTTTTAAATCCTGGTAAAATGTGAAAAAATCGGCAAAGTAGCTACTGCCCTTCTGACAGATTAAAACCATACTTTCTTAGGTCAAAATCTTTCAATGAGTTCTAAAAATAGCTCATTTCGGCGCCTAATCTGTTACTTCCCACACGAACAGACCGATTTATCTTTATTTCATTTTCTCTTAGTAATGCATAATGCGAAGACTGCTAATGCATAATTCGAAACTTGTCAATTCTATTGCATTCTAGTATTTGAAAATTTGGAAAAATCCACTGGGTAAAAATGCCCACCGGTCTTATTTATATCTGTAATTCAATCATACTAAATTCAGTACAATAAACCTCTCATTAAGCGTTTAGTAAAATTAATTCTGAGAAAGAAAGTGTACATTGTCACGCCCCTTACGTACCTCAAGTATAAGTTAGTCGATTTGGAAATTCTATTGCATTCTAGTATTTGGAAAACTTAGAAAAATCCACCGGGTAAAAATGCCCACCGATGTTATTTATATCTGTAATTCAATCGTACTAAATTCAGTACAATAAACCTCTCATTAAGCGTTTAGTAAAATTAATTCTGAGAAAGAAAGTGTACATTGTCACGCCCCTTACGTACCTCAAGTATAAATTAATCGATAGTTTCCTACGATATACGTTATAAATAAATAACTAATTCCAATATGTTATAATTTTGCATTACGCGGTAATTTACAGCGTTTATTGATAAGAACCCAGCGATTTAGCACAAATATTCTGCCACTTCGCAGAAGACTGACCTCTGTATTCTACACTGAATATTCGACGGTTGGCTTGGATTATACGCTCACTTGAATAGCGCCCCCCTAATCATTTAACAATAGTGACTACTATTTAAAGTACACTTCACATAACCGTTCATTTGTTACTTATTTGCTTCTCCTACACAAAATTTCAAGCCATGGAAGTGTTCTGTTATTTTAATTCGCGTTTTTCTTTTAAATGAGCGAAAAATGGGTTTCTTCTTCTAGTTAGGTCCATTTGAATAGCGCCCCTCACGTAGTAATCAGTTTAAGTGTGAAAGTCTTTTGCAGATCATCATAAATCAGATCGGATTACAGTAATTGTGTATAATTAAATATAAAACAATCGATTTTAAGTAAAATGGGCCGAGCTAAATACTTGAGTGTCGAGGAAAGATCCAAAATTAAAACCTACAAAGAGTGTGGACTTTCTATTCATCAAATACCCAGAAAAACTAATAGCAGTTGCAAAGTTATATCGACATACTATTTACGTGACACCAAAGGCTATGGAAATAATATGAGAGGTCGAACAGCAATTGTTATTACAGCCGCTGACAAGAGGGCTATTCTGAGATATGCCTCAAATTCACACGACTCTGCTGCCAAAATCAAGGAAAAAGCTGGCGTAGGTGCAAGTGTATCAACGGTAAAAAGAGTTATTTTCAAAGCAGCACACTTGCAACGCTTGAGACTTAAAAAGACACCACCGCTAGACAATCTCCATAAGGAACGTCGCCTTAATTTTTGTCGTACGACTAAGACGTGGTGTAGAGAGTGGAATAGAATTATATTTTCCCACGAAGAAAAATTTAATTTAGATGGTCCAAAAGGATATAATTACTACTTCCACGTTCTTCGAAAAGAGGAACACCTACTCTATCGATTACACAGCCGGAAGGGTGGAGTTATGGTACGGGGTGCGATCTCTTATTAAGGCACAATAGAGCTCTAGTTTCTCTCTGCAAAAATGAATGCGATTTCATACAAAGCCGTGCTGGAAAGAGCTTTTCCTGAAGTTAAAAATGTTTTCGGAGACTTGGAATGGAAATTTCAGCATGACAACGCGCCAATCCACACACCAAGAGTCAAATCATGGATTGAAAGCCAAAATGCTGAGGTTATGAACTGGCCGCCTTACTCTCCAGTCTTAAACATTATTGAAAACGTCTGGGGATAGCTAGTACGCAAGGTGTACGAATCAGGCAAGCGATGTTCAAGCAAAAGTGAACTCATTAATGGAATTAAACAGGCCTGATCGTGTATTTCTTTGGACCTAATCAAAAAAACTGTGTGATTCTTACCGAACAGAATATATGAATGCATTCTCAACCAGGTCGGAAGCACCCACAACTAAATTTTACTTAAAATACTTATTTTTAAATTAGATGTAAGCGAACAATAATACCTTTAATTTAGAATTAATACTTTCGTATATAAACTAAGTTTTGGAAAGGGGGGGCTATTCGAATGCGCCAAAAACTGATATTGAATTCCTGACTAATGTTTAAAACTTAATTCATTAAAATGAAGGAAACTTTATGTTATAAGATTACAGCAAATACGTGAAATATGATTTATAAAAGCACAATTAGTACGTTATAATTATTATTTTGAAAAAAATTGATCTTAGAAAAATATTTAAAGGGGATTATATTCAAGTGAGCGGCACTGTAGTTGTTGGGTATGCATGTTGCAATACTGAATATGTTGCCCAGTATTTACAGGCTTTTAGAGTACGGATTAAAACAAAAATCTGTTAAATTATTGCAAAATAACATAGGATGGCATTATTTTGTACGTCAATTCACCTGACTGAAATTTCTGTACTATAATGTAGTTGCAAGTTCAACAATTTTTTTTGTTTTCTTTAATTTGTCTACTCGATTAGGTAATATTAAATTCACAATGGAAGTTAATAGTTTTAAAATTTGAAAATGTTTAAGTTTGCTTCAAATATCCAATATTTTTTTCTTCTTCTTGTAACAAATTAACTTGAAAACTAAGCGATCTCTTCGAATAGGTCGGCTAAGATATATTTGTAGTGCTGCATTGCGCGCTGTCCACATTCCTTGAGCGTTTTATAGTTTTTGTATTATAATAAAATCAGTTAAGTCCCATAGCCATTTAATATAATCTCACATGTGAGTACATGTTGTGACGAGTACGTGCGCACATGAGTCCAACATTTGCTGCTGCCTCTGCTGTTGCACAAGCTTTCTTGTGGTCTGCGGTCAGTAGTATGGAATAGAATGTGAGGAGCACAAAGAGAAGCAGCAATACAGGCTAAGCGAAGCAAAAGAACCTTCCGCATAAAGGAAAAAAAAAGAAGAAACTTCTCTGTTATCGCCACTTAACGGTTGTGATGGCTGACTTTTTCTGCAACTCTTTCGAACTGAACTTCTTCATGATGGGCAGCAAAAACTAAAAGATAAAACCTAAACCCATAGAACCAATGTTATCGGGTTACCTTTACCTTCATCTTCAATTGAAGGTTATATCGCTAAACCTTTTGCTATTCACATTTCATTTGTTGCGTGCATGGCAATAAATCAAGTTGAAGATCAATTCAATTACAATTTCACACCTTTATTGTAAACAATGAGTTTGCAAAAATATATGTATGAACATCTGAAAAAGTCAATAGTCTTCTAATACTACAGAGCAACAATCTCTTAATTAAATATTTTGGGAATGATTCATCACATTGGCGTTGATGGCTTTTAATTAGATCTTCAATAGCTTAATTTGATAATCAATTCAAATGTTTAAAACATTTCTGTTGAATATTTCAGATATGTAGGTATGTAGGGATGTTATATATACGCCTTTTTAATGCATAAAAACACCGAAATGTTTGAATGCTGGCAATTCGATTCATGAAACTCACCGCTAGTTGTGTGTAAATGTGGACAAATAGTTTTTTTTTGCCAAGCCTTTGGTGTATTTGAAAATCGACATAGCAAAATGATGCTAGTTGTGTTTCAATTAAAATTTGTGAGACCATTAAACATCGATTTTGAATAAAAACAAAGGTATCCACTATATACTTCGATATCGGAATAAATAGTGTGGTTGAACATTTCTTTTGCAGCTATTTACATGAACATGAATGACAACAAATCACTCTAAGTCGCATTTTTCATTGAACATACCTCGTATACAGGGGTATCTGTTCAGTGGTTTCACAACCGCCGGTCTGGCAAGGCTGTCAGCTATTAAATACCTGTCATCCGAAATGTTATTTATTTAGTGAAAGGTTTGGCATTTACGAATATGGATCGTTTAACAACCGAAGAATGCGTGAAAATAGCTAAAACTTACTACAAAAGTGGGGATTCAAACGGGAGCTTTCAATCGAACAAAATTTTCTTCAGCAATGAAGTTCATTTCTCACTCGATGGTTGTTAC
Organism: Philornis downsi; assembly: GCA_019455685.1. NCBI lineage: Eukaryota > Metazoa > Arthropoda > Insecta > Diptera > Muscidae > Philornis > Philornis downsi. Next base: position 602,076 of record JAHXMU010000300.1, on the reverse strand, counting down.
ATCAACAAGCAAAATTGTCGCACATGGGGCTCGAAGAACCCAGAAGTGATTGTGGAAATGCCACTGCATCCGTAAAAGGTGACTGGTGCCACATTATAGTTTGGAGGTATCATTGGGCCGTATTTTTTCGAAAACTACCTCAATAGATCCGCAGCTGCCAGAAATTCAGTGGCGGGCATTTAAATGTCTGTATTTCGTACAAAATGGCAAGGTCCAAGCACTGCTTTCGTTTCATCGAAATCATAATATTATGTGTGTTTTATTTAACTTTACTTGAAAAAGAAAAACGGACAACCTGGTTATCGAACAATGATTGTCATAAGGGAAATGTGGTTGCTGCTGGCGAACATATCGAACACGCTGTTGACCCATAATACAGGGTGGCGCAATAGAACGTGCATATTGCATCATCTTTTTTTGCGGGGTAGAAAAGGCGCGGGCGGGGAGGCGCCTACATCGTTGGGTTGGCGGGCTCATGGAGTTTTAGTCGCTATGAATCACTTCGACGCGCATTTTGCGTGCGCGCATTTTACGAGAACTCTCGTTCATATATTGCTACTAGGCGACTATATTGTGCTGAATATGGACTACGGCGAATTAGTGAAGCTCCGAGTGCTAATTTAATTAAAATATGGGTAAAGCGTTTTGAAGAGACCGGTTCAATATTTAAACCACAAGCAAATGGTCGCCCAAGAACATCTAGAACCGAAGACAATGTTGAGAAAGTTATGGAGTCAGTACAAGGAAATCCACAAATGTCGACTCTTACAATTATCGCGACGAAGTTTGCAACGAATTTTAACATTGGATCTTAAACTGCATCCATATAAGCTGCAATTAACACAAGAATTAAAAGAGTCTGACTTCATATCAAGGCTCGCGTTTGCTAATGAAATGCTTAATTGATTTTCCAATTTTGACAATATCCTTTTCTATGACGTGGCTCATTTCCTTATGAATGAGTTCGTAAACCGTCAAAATTGTCGTTACTGGAACAGTGAAAGTCCCAAAATCAAACACCAGAAACCATTGCATAGTTCTAAAGTGACAGTATGGGCAGCAATCTCTGGCAGAGGAATAATTGGTCCTTTTTTCTTCAAAAATGCGCGGGGCCAAAACGTCAAGGTTAATACGGAACGCTATGTTCAGATGTTGGACGGATTTTTGACTCCAGAAATTGAAAGTTCAAGAATAGTGAATTCCAGAACTTGGTTCCAACAAGATGGAGCTACCTGTCACACATCAAATGACTCCATGGCGGTGGTGAAGCAGATGTTCCCTGGCAGACTGATTTCGAAAAGAGGTGATATTCCATAGCCCCCACGTAGTCCATACTTGACGCCTCTTGACTTTTTTTGTGGGGATACCTCAAACACAAAGTCTGCAGTAATAATCCAAGAAACATCGTTCAGCTCAAGGAGAATATCCGTGGTGAAATGGCAGCCATTACACCAGTATTACTGAAGAAAATTTTCAATAATTTTCGTTTGCGGTTAGAGGAGTGCCGTCGTAGAGATGGTCACCATTTAGATGATGTTATTTTTAAAAAATAAACTCCATTTATTACTTTACAATGCTTTAGATTTATTTTAATCATACCTTTTGTATTTATTTTTTAATCTTTTAAATATGCACGTTCTATTGCGCCACCCTGTATGAAAACGAAAACGATTGAAGTGATGTATTTTGATTTGTATGTTTACACAAAATGTCGGAAACATCTATCTCACAAAAAAGCAATTGTTCAGAAGATTAAAGAGAAAACGTTTTATTCACCACATTTGAACGTTTTCTTCGACTTACACTCAACTTATTAACTTACTTCTGTGGCGGCTAGAATAGACATTCGTATCTATTATAAGCCGCGCATAGAAAATAATACCAAGCTCTTCAGTATTCTGTTCTTCTTCTCCGCTCCATTTTTAATTTTTGATCATCCTCTTCTACGCTACCCATCGAGTTCTTTGTTGAATATTGTTCGGATGGAGCGTTTGGGTACGTCCATATAATATAAGCCAGCCAACGCAAACGCTGTATTTTGATGCGCTTGACCACGTCGATTTCGGCACACATTTCATACAGTTCATAACTCACAGTTCATACGACGCCGATAATCTCCATTAGCGATAATAAGTCCATATATTTTTCGAATCACCAACCAGTATATCGCCCAACCGGTATATTGCCCATGACACTGTGGACCGCCATCCATGGTGATGGATACATAAACTTATGCCAGGCTGAGCCTATGGCGTAAGTTTAAGTTTCTATGCTCCTATTTGTTGTAATCTTTCAAAAAATAAATGGAAACATTTAAAGTATTCTTTGGCCATCTGTTTGGCTGTTATACACGATGACTGTCGTAAATCGTTAAGAAATTCGTTAAATTTCGGCACAACTTATTATTTTTGGCAGATCGTAGCCAGGGATGGGAAATGGGCCATATAGACCAACTTCCCATGGTACCTACCTTAAAAATTGAACGATATTCACAAATTCAATTTGCTTCCTATAATTCCTCACTCGCAGACTGCAGTGACTTAAATTATTGACTTATAATGCTTGACAGAATTTGAAGAAATCGACCGGATAAGCGCAGCCTCTCTAATACGTATAGTCTTAGGTTCATATATCTGTTTAGTTACTCTAAATTTAGTCAAATTTGATACATTATTAATATTTGCTAAAACAAGATTATTAACGATAGCGGAGTGCATGTCCCATGGCATGCCTTGCCCCTTCTGCTATCTCCTATATAAATGACCTCTTCTACAATACAAAATTCAATATTTCCTCTGTATTTTGTAATCAGTGTGCTACAGTAACCTGGGTCTTTGTCCAATGTATTGATTAATTATTTCCTATAAAAATATTGCCATGTCTATTCTGGTACCGCCCATACAAATGACTGATTTACCTTATATAACTTTAGTTTATGTTTTTCAAACAGTTGTACAATCCTATTTAATTTTCATAATAATCTAATTTTTGAGATTGAGAGCGTGGGAAGGACCAATTTATTAGAATCTAATACTTAATTCTTGTCAATTGCATTGCATTGTAAGGCTTGGCACAATTCGAAACAAAAAACAAGTAGTAATTCGGCAACTCCTACATAAATTACCTAACTTAACTCTTATATTCATTAAATCGCATCTTTCGTTCAATTGTACTAAATTCAGCATATCTTAACTCTCATCAGGCATTCAGAAAACTTTGCTGTATTTGCTATGTAAATTCTTTAATTTAGCAAAAATCAGTTGTTATTATATAATTTCCAAGACTTTAGAAATTCATAATACTTTTTTTCATGATTCGTTAATTTAAAGCAATTTAGAACGCTCATTCTGGCGCTCTTTGTAAGCATCCTATTTTTAGATTCACTTAACGGAACCTACAGTTTAACGTCGATTCAGAACGTCACATTTCATGAGGCATTTGCCAGACTCAGGTACATTAAAGTGATCGGCGTTCAAATAATGATAAGTAGCTTTATGCGAAATTGAGCCAGCTACTAACCAACGCGGAGAAACAATGAATTTTAAATTTTGCTGGAATTTCTGAAATCTGTGGAAATTTAAACATATTTTACAATTTTCGGAGGTAAAAAAAAGTTCAGTAAAAACAAGGTTACCCATTTTTCTGTTTTATAAATAAAGTTAAATAAAACACACATAAAGCTAAGATTTCAATGAAACTTTTAGTTCATCATAACGCTTAGGAACTTGCCATTATGTACGAAATATAATGTCATTTAAATGACCGCCTTTGGATTGAATTGAAATTAAGATTATCCGCCCCATTATTACTAACTGGAGCGATATTTTCGGCAGTGCGGACATTGCGTTGATGTACAGGCCTGACCACATCTGTAACGCTTCCAGTCTTTTCAAATTTCTTTACAACCTTGCCAATTCCTTGAACAATAGGTTGATTAGTACGACCATAATCACCCCGTAATGCATGAAAAGTATTCACGTTCGAATCACCTCTTTTGTATCACCTCTTTGTTAAACTATTTTTAAACTATCCAAATTCAAAAATGGCAAACCTTTCACTAAATAAATAACACTTCAGGTGACAGGTATTTAGCAGCTGACAGATTCGCCAGACCGGCGGTTTTTAAACCACTAAATGGATAACTTCTTACAATTGACGTTCGCATGAATAGAATGTAATTATCATTCCTGTTTTCAAGGTACCCGTATCCTTGGTTTGTTAAAACTTTTAGGGTATGTTTTCCCTTGAATGATCTTAGGTGGCGACTGTAATAGACATCCTTATCTATTACACGCTGCCCGTAAAAAATAACTTCAAGCGTTTCGATCTTCTGCGATTCTCCTCCAAATCGTCACACATAGTTTGGATAGTTTTTCAAAAGCCTAGTCCTTCTAACGGAGTTTTGAATGATGCATGGTGGAATAAATTCAGTTCTGTATATATTTAAAAAATCATGTTAATGCAGATCTCAAAAAAATAGTTTTCAAATAAATCCATGCTCTCTTTTTTCTACCTTGCGATCGCAGTATTTAAGAATAAATTTGGTTTGGTCTTTAGAGTCCAGCTAACACTATATATAAAGACTCGTGTGCAACAATTCATTATCCTGATAGTCTGACAAAATATCTCTTTCTACGACACATAATAATGTCAGGGAACTTCAAAAATCGTTCAATACAAAATAGCTCTTGTTCTGTGTATGTTAAGAAAAAACAAAAAAATATTTTTCGAATAAATCTATGCTCACTCTTTTCTACCTTATGATTGCAGTATTTAAGAACAAATTTGGTTTCTTGCCTTTAGCCTACAGCTAACACTATATGTAAAGTTTCCTGTGCAACAATTCATCATTCTGATAGTCTGACAAAATACCTTTATCTACGACACATGATAATATTAAGGAACTTCAAAAATCTTTCAATACGAAAGAGCTCCAATGAATCCACAAATGGGGATGAATAAGACCGATTTCAAATATGCACCTTTTGAATGGACGTTATTTATATCTATACGCTCAAAAACAGATATATGTATGTTTTAGGGAATTTGATGAAAATCTCAGCGCGGTCGGTCTGATTTGAAAAAATACAACCGATAATTTGCCTCAGCTTCACATAATCTGCAAAGGATTACGAGAATTTAAAACCAGGTCATATAAATAAAAAAATATATAAATAAATAAATAAATTCCATTGCATCTCACATATGGGAGATCTTCTTGTATTCAGTGATCTTACACGTATTTATACTCTCAGATTCACCGAAATGAACCTAAAATCTGACGACTATTCCCAATATCACATTGAAAAAGATTTCACTAGATTTGCGAATTACCCGACTAGTTCAAGTGTACCCAGCAAACTTCAACGTGATCGCTGCCCAAAGAAAGACAAATGATTATATCGGGGGCGGACCCAAGATCATGTACGCATAGTCACGTATGCCAACTATCGTTCCACGGGTAGTCACAAACAAAATGTAAACTACATTTTTTTTTTAAATTGATGCCATACATCCCATACATTACCAATACGTTCAACTAAGTTTTTATTATATTTATTATATTTTATATTATAACAGCATTACTGTCTTTTGTGTCCACTGTTCATTTGTATAGGGATAATGGAGGGCAAAGAATAAATTGATCTAATTTAAAAACTTATGTTCTGCACTGAAAAGAATTAGCTCAGGTCTGGTGTCATGCAATCCATTTGACCAAATTCTGTTTTAATACCTTCATCCAAAAGAATGAGCGTATATAGCATTCAACAAAAATTTTTAATTCCTGAAAGAAAATTATTAAAATACTGAGTATTGTTTAACCTAATCTGTTTCACGACTTCCTAAGTCGATTGAGCTTTTCCCGCCAATCTGGCTGAATTGATGATAGATACGATAACTGTCGTAAGTCTGTATGCAACTGTTTGAAATTTTGTATAGTCTAATATTTTACCAGTTCGTAGCCAGGATTGTAAATAGACTATATCGACCCAATCCTTCTCATCCATTCCATTGAATTTGACCAATTTTCCAAAATTATTTTTTCTGTGACACCTAAGTCGGAAACTACAGTAACTTGTGTTCATTTCATTGCTCTATAATATTTTACAAAATTTGGAAAAATCGGAGTATTATACACCCCTTCTTTTGTCCTCATAAAAATTGACCTATTTTCCGCAACTCAATCATTCCTCCGTAATTTGTAATTAGTATACGGCAGCATCTATTTTTATCCAATGTATTTTAATGCTGGTAAAAATCGACTGATGTAACCACAACCCTCCAGGTACGTTCCACACAAATGGTCCACTTAACCCATATACTCCTACCATCATATCTTTCCAAAACTTCTATTGAATTCAGCCCAATTTGCCACATATGTTGCGTTTGAAAATGATAGTTACACTGCAAATACTTTAATAATGTCAACTATAATAATTTATAATGCTTGGTAAAGCTTAAAATCACGCTTTTTCAATTACCTTCCATGGAAATTACTTCTTTTGGTTTGTATATTCCTAGGATCATATCTTTCATTCAATTATATAATACTAAATTCAGAATAACTTAACGCGCTTTAGCACCGGCCGCAGCATGGTTAGAGTATACGAATATCATACATATAATCATGGGTTCAAACAGCGATGCAACCACATAATGTTACTTGGACGGCGGTCAGTGCGATATATCTGACTCACATTTCGCACAGTCGAGTAATGTAGGAGTCAAGTAACTGCTCCTTAAATTAATATTTAAAATTGCCGTTAAACTGCTCCTTCGGGAGTATCTAAAAATGAAATGCGTGCAACCTCACTTAATGTGTAAAACTCTCATAAACCATTCATGGGACACAGTGGAATTTATTTTCTTTCAGCTAGCTAATGTTTCTTAGTTCAGCGAATAAAAGTATCCAACATCGCCTAGCCCCGTAGGGTATCACATATACAAATCGACCGGTTTAGCAAAAATCAATGGTTCCTCCATAATAATTCTAATTCCATGACTTAATTATTAAGTTATAATTTCACTTAATTTATAGTGCGTTATTTCTGGCATCCCGTTCACTTTCTATCCAAAGCAAAAGACGTTGGGCGAATTTATGAATTTATATCACTTCTCCTAATGGAAATTTTTGAACTGATTTCGTCTGAGAATAACTGGTTTGCTACCAATGTGCTCAATAACTTGTTTGCAAGGTTAAGTTAGGTTAACTCAGTGTGGCTGTCTGAACAGACAGACTCACTTAGACTGTACAGTCCATTGTGATACCATGGAAACTAGAGATATGGATATCCCTAGTTTCCCCCGTTGAACCATCCTGAGCGCCTCAAAAAGCTCTTAAGTCGGAAAATATCTATATCGTCCAGATCTCCTAGGTCCCTAAAGAAATAAGAGCCCAGTGTTGATCCCCGCCTGTCCGCTAGGGCAGAGCAATTGCAGAGAAGGTGTTCTATAGCCTCCTCCTCCTATTTATCGCTGCAGCTCCTGCAGAAGCCACTAGTTGCAACTTTCAATCTCACTACATGTCTTCCAATTAGACAGTGCCCTGCCATGACGGTTACAAGCGATGAGATATCGAGTTTTGATAGCGACAGCAGTGTGTGTATGTGAACGCTTCAGATTTAGGCAAGGCCACATCTGTCTGGATTGATTAAAGCCTCAGACAGACGACGACCTACCAGTTGCTGCTAAATATGCTCTATCTCGCAGTAGGAGCTTGCAAGTGACTAGAGGCATGTCTACGGACTCCAACTTGGCTGGAGTCTATATGGTTGTCCCTAGTCTTGCCAGTCGTCTGCTCTACAGTCTCCTGGTATGTTCCTGTAGCCCGGCACCCACATAATGTTAATGTTGAAATGCTGAGCCATCTCGTTAATAGATCTGCGGTATTTTAGGGCTGATGTTATTTTATTTGCAGAAACCGAAGTACCATCAGATTTCTTCACCACCATCCACATCTCGCCTGTTGATGGTCGCCAGCATCAGTCTGTCCTTGAAAACCTTAGCTAAGGACTTTGGGCCTGTGTTACCACTGATCCCTTTGCGGATGCAGCTTTAGCGTGGTGAAGATTTATTTGAATGAACCGAAGTACCAACAGATTTCTCCACCACCATCCACATCTCGCCTGTTGATGATCGCCAGCATCAGGCTGTCCTTGACAACCTTAGCAAAAAACCTTGGGGCAGCGTTACCATTAATCCCTTTGGATCTTTTGGATACCAGTACGTCATCAAGCGATCGCAGCCTCTTTTTGGCCAACTTTACGGCAGGTGAGGCATCCTGTTTATCAGAAATGCCTCGTGCCCATTTCAGAGATTCCGTCTGCTTTGCGGTTAGTGTATTCGGATCGACCTTACCAGATCTTTCTAGAATTTTAAGAGCTAGGCGGAAATCGTTATACTTTTCGAAGGTTTGGTGTGTTTGCCTTCCGAGACCGAGGTCTCAGGCAAATTACCAGCCTTGGAAGAGGTCGAATCATTGGACCTGTTGACAGGCCCAGTCTTGTTATTGTTAGTCTTTGTGTCCGTATTGTTTTCTGTATTGTATTGTGTGCCGTCGTCTGGGTATCTATCTGTGTAGTTTTTTGTGTTTGTTTTGACTTATGTTTATTCTTGGCACGTTCCAAGTTTCGTCCCACGAGTGTAGGGTTAAGAAGGTCCATTACATTATAGCCCCCATTAACGCGATAAGGACTATCGTACCATACTGAGGTGTCTAGGTATCAGCAAGGATCGCATTCTAATACAGTCGGTAACCCCTGACTACAAACCTGAAAGCCCTGAACACGGATCGCATAACGCTCAAAAACTTAGGAGATTTGTTTTTAGTATAACCACTGTTATAAATTACCATCAAATCCATGAGAGGAAACTCCAGAGGAATGGAGAGACCCCTTTGTGGTGATTGATGACAAACTGTATAAGCTATATAGGTCTTAGGTGAACCATAGGATTTGGTTTACCTCAGTGACCAGATAGCCATTCAAAAATTGGCTTCTTCACAATTATTATAATATGAAAATATTTTATATCTCAATAAAAAGCAACATACTCGTGTGCTAGTACATACTTGATATGAGCAAAAAAATCATACGAATTGGAAAAAATAGACCACGTACACTTCGGAAATTCTGAAATACAAAAATTCATTTTCATTATTCGTTTAAGCAAACAAAGTCCCAACTATTTTAAATATGTAAAGCAAACGGCAATGCTAGGTTTACGTATTAGGCTCTTTCTGTATTGTATTATTGTTTCCATTACGGACGGATGTTTCGGTAGTTTAATATTTTTGAAAAGTGTGGAAGAACAAGGTAATTACAACGCACCACCCTGTTATTTGTTCTAAGTAAACAACATAGATTGATGTCTTTAATAACCCACTCACTTGCGACATACAGATGGCGCCTGATTTAGATGGTTTTAATGGGAACTTGCTACACAAAAATTTTGTGCTATGTAGGAATGTCCCGCACAGATTTTTTATTTGGCGAAATGAGGTGTTTCCAATCGTAGCTGTGAAGGTATAATTATTTTCCGTTACTCCCTTTTTTTGTAAATTATTTTGTTCTTTGTTGGGTTACGAAATACCAAACAAATTAAAGTAGCCTTACCAGCAGGGAGTAAATGTATTTGAATCGAATTTATGAAAGTATTTTAGGTTTTAATGTGGGCTGTAGAGAAGTTCGGGAAAATTACTCCAGATTCAGGAAAATATTAGGGCTGGCGTATCTTTAAAGGCTAAATGAGCCTATAAATTTTATATTATAGGTGAAAAGATGATTTTGGTTAAACTAACCATTATGTATTGGAGATATAAGATTGTATGTATATTCAGCTCATCCAGTTGAAATCGAAAAGTAGACTGTAGAATTCAATTACAGTATGAGAACTTTTAATCGGCTCGCATGGATTTTTCAAAAGATATAACAAGAATGATATGTTAGAGTTATTGTTATTCATATGGAAATAACCTAAGTAGTGGGACTATCGGTTCCGGTAACAAAGGTAATAGATAAATCTTACATAGCAATGCTACATTACGGGCGGGAATGAGTTTTTATTATATTAATCGTTTTATATTTATAAGGGCGGTCATAGTGAACTCGTTAAATTACAATTCCAATGATTGGATTAATTTTAGAAATGATAAATCGTGTCATGTCCGGAACTTTGCAAGGGACGTATTAGAACGGACAAGGTTGCTTTATTGGATTACGATCGTGAGTTAGAATAGATTAGCGCATATATTTCAAAATAGGGAAAGCTTTAATTGTCTCAATATTATTAGATATGTTAACCGATGCAAAGTGGTATGTTGCGCAAATTATTTGTCAATCCATTATACAATACCCGAAATTATAGAGTAAAGTTATTTTTTTGTGCCAGAATATATCTGACGATTCTGTTCATTTACTACCCCAAACAACGACTTCAGAATATATTACCGCTAGCAGAAGTGTAGGAAGTACAAGAAGGGAATGCTTTAATTAATTGCCTCAATATTTTTAGATATGTTAATCGCTGCAAACCGATG
>JAHXMU010000300.1:566219-586138 GCA_019455685.1 Philornis downsi | reverse complement strand
GAGTACGTGTATAATTAAATAAAATATTTCTTTTGATGTATCATATGAGAAAAAAATTATAATATATAATAATCCCTTAATATTTTTACATAAACACTTACATATATAATTATACAAATTCTATAAAGTTTTCCACTTTAATAATTTTAGAGTCCTCAACAAGGTGCATGGATGCCACTGGTTTAAGTATTTCAAATTATAAAACAGCATATGTAGTAAATTGGACTAACATATCTTTAAAAGATATTTCTCAAAATTCGCTTCTCGGCTTATGGATAGGATCAAAGTGTAGTATTTGTAAAATTAAAGTTGAAGCAATATTTACAATACCCATAAGCAAAATGTATTGTCAAAAAATCAAATTAAGCAATCAGAAAAATCTCTTTCTCTCTTCCTGCTATTCACAATGAACTTGATAACTTGTTTAACCCTTTATCGATCGTAACTAAATAAAAGTTTGTATAGCTTATGGTATTTAAAACGGAACAAATCGCCTCGATCTTCTTGGCACTGTCCATAGAAAATGTTAGATTTATCACAAATTTCTTTTATATCTTTAACATTCGACTGCTTGTCAGAATTTAAGTAAAATATAATAAAACTTTCTGTCTTGTTGCCAATCAATACAACCCGTACAATTGTCCCCACAGCATAAATTAGATGTTGTTATAATTTTCAAAAATAAAAAATCATTTTTTGTTTCTAATTTGAAATTTTTGCGATACGATACGTAATATTGCTAGTGACACCGGTTTATTTTAGTTCCTTCCGTACAAATAACCTTAAACCATAAAATGTTGTTTTTATTATAATCTATATAGCAATGAGACACTTCAAGTCTACAAGAAATCACAAAAAGTTTGCACATCTCAATTTTTTTCCTTCACTTTGCTCTTGAACCAGAACCGTATGGGCCACCTAGCCTTTTCCGGTCCCATGCAATGGTTTTTGAACCCGGTGAAGGAAGTATAACAGTTATTACTAAAAATTTACAAATTACCTCTCTATAGACGCCATCTATATGTGATAATAAATGTAAGATATACTAGCAGAGACATACACCAAACATTAACAAGCACAAATAGCGGACTACAAACAGTATGCTGGTGCGATACTAATTCCACATTCCCTTCGCGCTTTCAAATCCTATAGAAATTGAAATCTTCGAAATGTACGCAAAGTGGGTAGTAAATACCGACGTAATATAGTCTTAATATTTATTTCAAATCTTTAATGACCTCAAAGTGTATAAATAAAATATGTGTCGCTTACTAATAACATAATTAATATATAGGGGTTGAAGCCACTTTGGCAGAGTTTGGAATAGCTGATTGATAGACGTGGAAGTAACGATATGTTGGTTGAATCGGTCATTTGTATGAGAGATGCCAAAAAAAAAAAAATGTGGCTACTTGACCGATATTTCTCCAGTTTCATGCAGAACTACAAAACAATGTAGTTTAACCAAAATCTAGCCTACTATAGCCTAGAAATTACGGTTAGAAATTACAGAGGATTAGTTGAATTTTGAAAAATCGGTTAATTTTATGAGAGGTATCAAAATAACTGTGGCATTCACTCCTTTTTAACGCTAATAGCAAATGCTTAACTAATGCTAAGTTTGATTAAATTTAGTTGACCTGCTTATAATATATGGACCGAGGAATAAGTCGACTATATTTGTGTAGGATATACCAGAAAATACTTTTTTTTTTTCAAATTTTACGAAGCATTACAAAGCAATGCAATAGACAAAAATTTTAGAATATTGCGTTCAATAAATTGGGAGTTATGGGGAAAAATTTAATTTCTGGTGTATAGACCGTCTACAATCCATTCTTATGATCTAGAAAAGTATTAGGCTAAACAAAGTTTTGCGAAGTTTCTTAGAGATTTACGACAGATATGAGGTTTATTAGTAAGCCACTTAGGCAGATAGACGGACATCGCCCAATCAACTTGTAAGTCACGAAACACATTTGGATGCTTGACACTTTCAACTTTCACTTCTGGTAGTTATATTTTCGGTAGAATCAAATACAGGATGTCCGTCGGGAAGGTATACTACTTTGTTTTGCCGACATTTTGGTAAACATTAGTCTTGACAGTTCATATTTGGCAGTCGTGAAGTAGAAACGTGATAAATTTATTATGGAAAAATATTCCATAAACCAACGTATTTTAATCGTTAAAACATTTTATTAACATAAATCATCGGTTACTGTGACGATGAGAAAATTACGTGAAATTTCTGGGAGAAACAACGCCAACAACACGCACTGTTTATCGTGTAGCGAATGATTTCGAAGAAAGAGGGTCTTTAGCTTATAGGGCCAAGTGTAGACTACAACGTACTGCAAGATCGGCTGAAAACATTATTGCCGCTCAAGAAAGTGTTCAAAACAACCCATCAACCTCAATTCGACGCTGTGCTCAGAAACTTGGTCTTCAAGGAACAACTTTGGCCACAATTTTGCATAAGGATTTGCATTTGTTTCCATTTAAGATTCAGTTGACACAAGAGCTATGCCAATAGGATGTTACAGCTCGCTAATGACAACCTCGATTTTCATGAAAAAATCATAATGAGAGACGAGGCACATTTTCATTTGAATGGATATGTGAATAAACAGAATTGTCGGTTCTGGGCAATGGAAACCCTCAAATTATTTATTTATTAAAAGTAACTATCTGGTGTGCAATTTGGTCAGGAGGATTCATTGGACCTTACTTTTTTGAAATTGAAAACGGCGTAACTGTAACTGTCATATCACTATCGTGATATGATTGAAAACTTTTTAACGCCAAACTGCATGCTTTGGACTTGATTAACATGTGGTATCAATGAGACGGTGCCACATCGCATACAGCCAGGATTACAATGGAATTGCTGCGAAACCTCTTCCCACAACAAGTTATTTCAAGAAATGGTGATGTTGATTGGCCTCCATGATCACCTGATTTGGCTGTTCCGGACTTCTTTTTGTGGGGATACCTGAAAAGCAATGTTTATGCAAACAAACCAGAAACGCTTGAGCAACACAAAGAAAATATTCATGATGAAATTAATGGAATACTGCGTGAAATGTGTGAAAATGTAATGAAAAATGTGCTGAAAAGGGCTCGTATTTGTGGGGCTAAACGAGGTGGACATTTATCTGATATTGTATTCCATACATAATTTCCGACATTAAATAAATCATTTATCAATATAAGATCCATTCTCTTTCATTTAATCAAAAATTATAAACAAACAAAGTAATATACTTTCCCGACGGACACTCTCTAATATTTACCTACGGTCCCAAAACTAGCCCATCTAACGTAAAAGAGTTGGGAACAATTTTGTTTATTTTTTAACATAATCTATTTTAAGATCGATACACTTTTCCTAGCGATATTCTATAGCTTCTATACCCTGTTTACAGGAAGAACTGTCAAACTCCTTAAAATAGCCATCAACCGCAGACTCCACTTCTTCATTGTTGGCAAATCTTTCACCAAAGAGCCATTTTTTCAAATTTGGGAATAAAAGATAGTCCGAGGGAGCTAAATCTGGCGAATAAGATGCGTGATGAAGAAATCGAATTTTATTTCATTAATTTTGGCCAGTACAATAGTGGATGTGTGAACTGGAGCATTGCATTGATGAAATAACACATTCTTTTTCGCCAAATGCGTCCTTTTTCCATAATTTCATCAATTAAACGCTACAATAAATTAACATAATATTCGCCATTGAAGGTTTTTCCTTTCTGAAGATAATCAATAAAAATAATCGCAAGCGCATCCTAAAAAAAACAGACAACAAAAACAGAAAACATGACTTTGATAAAACCGTCGCTTCCACGCTTCCAGTCCACTGCTTTAACTATTATTTTGTCTCAGGTGTGAAGTAGTGGACCCATGCTATAAATCGACGGAAATATTCGGTCTTCGATTGTCTTGGATACAATAGAGATTTGCTTATCTGCTTTTAATCCTAAAGTACAGGGTGGCGCAATAGAACGTGCATATTTAAAAAAAATAGATTAAAAAATAAATACTGTTAATAAGGAAAACTTGTGCACGTAAACAAATACAAAAGGTATGGTTAAAATAAATCTAAGGCATTGTAGAGTAATATATAGAGTTAATTTTTAAAAATAACATCATCTAAATGGTGATCCTCTCTACGACGGCACTCTTCTAACCGCAAACGAAAATTATTGAAAACTTTCTTCAGTAATACTGGTGTAATGGCTGCCATTTCACCACGGATATTCTCTTTGAGCTGAACGATATTTCTTGGATTATTACTGTAGACTTTGTGTTTGAGGTATCCCCAAAAAAAAGTCAAGAGGCGTCAAGTCTGGACTACGTGGGGGCCATGGGATATCACCTCTTTTCGAAATCAGTCTGCCAGGAAACATCTGCTTCACCACCGCGATGGAGTCATTTGATGTGTGACAGGTAGCTCCATCTTGTTGGAACCAGGTTCTGGAATTCACTATTCTTGAACTTTCAATTTCTGGAGCCAAAATCCGTCCAACATCTCAACATAGCGTTCCGTATTAACCGTGACGTTTTGGCCCCGCGCATTTTCGAAGAAAAAAGGACCAGTTATTCCTCTGCCAGAGATTGCTGACCGTACTGTCACTTTAGGGCTATGCAATGGTTTCTGGTGTTTGATTTTGGGATTTTCACTGTTCCAGTAACGACAATTTTGACGGTTTACAAACCCATTCATAAGGAAATGAGCCTCGTCAGAGAAAAGGAAAATCGATTAAGCATTTCATTAGCAAATGCGAGCCTTGCTATAAAGTCAGACTCTTTCAAGTCTTGTGTTAATTGCAGCTTATATGGATGCAGTTTAAGATCCAATGTTAAAATTCGTTGCAAACTTCGTCGCGATAATTGTAAGACAGACGATCTCTTGCGAGTCGACATTTGTGGATTTCCTCGTACTGACTCCATAACTCTCTCAACATTGTCTTCGGTCCTAGATGTTCTTGGACGACCATTTGCTTGTGATTTAAATGTTGAAGCGGTCTCTTCAAAACGCTTTACCCATATTTTAATTAAATTAGCACTCGGAGCTTCACTAATTCGCCGTAGTCCATATTCAGCACAATATAGTCGCCTAGTAGCAATATATGGACGAGAGTTCTCGTAAAATGCGCGCACGCAAAATGCGCGACGCTTCCCGTCGAAGTGATTCATAGCGACTAAAACTTCATGAGCCCGCCAACCCAACGATGTATCGCCCGCCCGTGTTATTGCGCCACCCTGTATTACAATTCTCATAATATATAATAGTAATTATAATGTCTGTATCACTTTACTGACTTTACTCCTTGAAGTCTATTTGACCTGATGACTGCAAGAATTCAGAACTTGCTTTCCTGTATATTGCAAACGAAATAAAGTACTCGTATTTCCCAAAAATCAGTTAAATGCTAATAATTTGGCATTGTTATGGCCGATCAGAATAGAATTTGGTAAATTTTTATAGTTTGACTCGTTTAATATATCTAATGATATGAACTTTATCAATACTTTTGCTAATGCCCTCTATTGCAAAAGATCTTAGTTCCCCAAAATATAGTATTTATATAATTACAATTTTTGAAATATATGTTCGAATCTACTGAACAACAGCACATGTAAATTTTTTTCCTAGAACTTAGTATATTACAGTCATAGGACGAGCTAACCATTTCCTTTCAATATCCTTTTTCTTTGTGTTTTGTCAGTATACTTGCCAAACAATCGATAATGTTGTACCTCACATTTTGAGTAGAAAATGGATTAGTATTAAATGAACCACGTTGTATGTAAATAATCGTATATATTTAATTAAATTAAAATAATGTGTGAAAAGCATGAAACATAAAATACTATTTTTTTCCATCAAGTCGAATGGCCAGAAACATTATTTTATATATCGTTATTGTATTTGTATATTATAATTTTTGTTTATATTTATTACTATATTCTTATTATTATTGTGCTATTATTGTCATGTATTATTATTCATATACAACTTTTTGTGCATATGAGTACATGTGAATTTCTACGTAGAATGGAGCATTTAAATACTCGTATGCACTTTTAATAAACGACAGACAATTAATTATTGCAATTCATGCGTGAATTCCTTTACGCAAGTTGTTCAATGAATGAATTTGTTATTTGATGTTGTACATTTTTGTAAAGACATGCAATTTAAAAACTTAAAAAAACAACATTCTATCACTCATAACTTTAGTTTAAGTATAAAACTAATGCAATAAAATATAATAATATTAAACATGAATACAATTTCATATCCCAAATGGCATTATGTTATTGCAGTGCACCATCTGCTCTTTATGGGTATTTGCTCAACAAGTTTTTATTTGTTAATGGAAGTTTATGTAGCAACATGGACTACAACATATGGGACAGATAATTGTAATTTAATTTCCGTTTTATTCAATTTAAATTGATATTTTTTTTTTTGCTATGTGAGATACGAAACATTCCAAATCAGTTTGAAATGAATCCTATAGAGTAGTACGTAGTGTCCTCGCACGAGAACAGAGACCGACGAAGCAATGGCAATAAAATTATAGTCGTTGCTACCTGTCGTGAAGTTGATACCTAGAGGGCAGGTTTATAAAAATAAATTAAGGAAGTTACTAAATAGATTTTCATCAGAAATACATGGAAAAAATACAGTAACAGACTTGCAAGTGTGAATCTGTTGTGATTTATCGGTATTCAAGTAGGTTTTGCCACAAGATTTTGCACGGATGCCATAGAAAATCGAAATGCGTAATTTCCTGATGCTTCTTTTCAATGTGAAGAAAGGGAATTCTACATCCGTGTTTTTAGATTGTGAAATTATTTAAAAGTCCAGACACCTGGGTTTGTCTTCAAACCATCCACACATATTTAAGTCCGAAAAGCGTTTTGATTGGCATACGCTGATTGTCGTCGAACAATTGAGGTGCTCACGCCAGGCACGTTTAAGAAAATCCACAAAATGGTATTGGATGATCGTCTAAATCAGCTGAAGGTGCGTGAGCTAGCTGAAATGATAGGCATTTCAAAAAGTGTTATCTATTGACCAAAGATTTTAAGATGAAAAAACTGTGCGCAAAATGGGTGCCGTGTTTGCTTTCAATAGCAAAAAACTAGCACCGTGAAGATGTTTCAGTAGAGTGTTGGGCGATGTTTCACCGCAATAAAGCCGAATGTTTGCGCCGATTTATAACCATGGATGAGACATCACACGAATGAGACCACTTCTTCACAATGGGAGAATCGTGTCCAAAAAAGGCGAAAACGGTTCCATCTGAGATGCGAATGGGATTATTTTTATTGATTATTTTCGGAGAGGAAAACCCATTAACGGCGAATATTATGCTAACTTATTGCAGATTTCAAGTGATGAAATCATGAAAAAAGACGGCATTTGGCGAACAATAAAGTGTTATTAGGTGCGCAACTGAGTTCATGCTGTTTGTTTTTTTTTTATAAAAATGCAACTTTATTAGAAAGACTTGTTTACAAATGATACATTACAAGTATTGCCCATCGCTACCTACTACTTTTTCCCATTCTTCGAATTCCGTCACGGTAAAACGTTTTATCTTTTGAGGCTATCCACGAATTTAACCATTCCTTGATGTCGTCACATGAGTGGAACTGTTGGTCCACTCAAACGGAACAAGTGATAATCAGACGGCACAATATCTGGAGAATATGGCGGGTGGGGTAAGACTTCCCGTTTCAGCGTTTCCGGGTAGGTTTTAACGGGCTTGGTCACGTGAGGCTGAGTGTTGCCATGCTGAAGGATCACTTTTTCGTACTTCTCCGCGTATTGTTGGTGTTTCTTGCGCAGAGAGAGAATTTCAAAATTTTGCAAACTTTTGGAAAATTTGAATTGTGTGGGATGTGCTAGAAGGTTAAATCAAGTTTTAGGAAGTTTCATAATGAATTACAAAAGTGATCTTGTCCACCAGCTACATAGCAGATCAAACAGATGGATATCGCTCAATCAACTTAGCCATTAAACACATTTGGTCAAAGGACATTTGGTGTTTTAAACGCTTCCTTTTGGATATATTAAATGATATATTGTAATGGACGATTTATTACCATGATAAGCACAAATAAATCTTTCCACTTTATTTCCTTTTTCTTTTTTGTTTGTTGAAAATCACAATTTTTGTTCACTTTTGGCTTTTGCTTTTAATTCTCATTTGTTTTTACATGATCATATGATATTAGATCCAGCTGATCACTGAGATATATGGATTTGGTGAGAGATGTATATCTCTTATACGAGGTTGAAGTCTTGGGTATTTTACATATTTCACTAAGATCATGTAAAATATCTTAAACAAAATGAATTACATTCCGTTTGCTTTTAAAGTTACATTAAAGTTCACAAATTTTGAGAACATTGCAGGTGAAGGAAATTTGAAAAATTCAGACGTACAATTTGTTGTACAACCTGGTTTAGTCCTCTTTGTCACATACTGGCAATCCCTGAATTATGGCAAGATTGACATTTTGCAGTTCAGATGTTTTTAATGGTATACAGATGGTTCCTTTTCTCGAGAACCTTTGAAGTGAAAAGATTGAAATTGCACTTATTTAAAGTGTTGCATTTCTAAATCATCAGCAATCATTTGAACCCGCTTGTTAAAATTTCTAACCTTGTTCAAGAAATTTATTGTCCGAATTCTGGTAGTCCTGTAAAGGATTGGACTGAAATTGTCCATTGGAGAAGGAATATAGAAGGCTGCAATTACAGTAAGTGCACAAAAAGTTGCCTCCTGGAATATGGGCATATATCTATCGAGACTCAGAGACTTGAATTGTTAAAAACTTACTTCAACGGCCCTTGCTCCATCTAGTGGCTAATTTCACGAGTTTCTTAACTGATTGCTAAACTTAATTTGCGAATCAATAATAAGTTCACGGCATTCAGGCTGATACATTAATCCTCCGCCTGGGATAACAGAATTGTTGAAACTATCAGCGCCGGAAAGTGATTCTGACGAAAAACTCTACTTTATCAACGATTACACTGGATGAGAAGTGATAAATTGGTCAAAAATGGAATTAACTAATGTTTCTCAATTCATGAATCATAATTGAAATTCACGAGTATATATTTCTGCTGAGCCCAAACAAGATTGCATTTATCATATCATGTCTATAACAATTAAAAAAAAAAAAAAAACACATTCCATAAATTAAAATCTACCTGAAATGTTTCTTATATCACAGAATTGTTCATGTTTAAAATCTATTAATTAATAATCTAAACTACATAAAAACAAATAAATTGTTCCCTATAAACTTGTGAATTAAAATCTTACAACTATATATAACCCCTTCTAAATTTGCCTAATTATATCTCTGCGTCAAAACATGACATGCTAAAGTTAATCACAACCCAATATATCACAGATACATTGCATTTGTTGCATGATTCCAAAATCATGAACACAAATGAAATGGTTGCAAGAAGTTGATTATTTCTAATTACTCTCAGTATCCAGATCGTGCGGAAGGCCTTCAACATGAGTGGAGTATGTTGGTAAGATCGATCGAACCAAAGCAAACATAGTTGAAAATAAATAATCCCTCTTGCGTTGATATTCTCTGTGGACCCAATAATATAAGAGAGAATATATCTGAAAATTATCACATTTTTCGTATTGCGTTAAATACTCTTCGTCACAGAATGTCACAGATTAGCGCCCTGCTTTTTTCACGTTATTACTTGAAAGAGTGCTCTCTGAATATTCTCTCTCTCTTTAAATTGAAGTCCACATGATGTAATTATTGTTGTGATAATTCCAATGCTCTGTGTTTATTTTTCTGGGATTATTATCTTGGAGTGTTTTGATGATTTTGTTTTGTTTTGATGAATTTAATTTCTGATATTTCTTGCGCATACTTTTTTGAAATATTCATCTATTAAGAGCAGGTGTAAAAAACAAAAAAAAAAAAAAATGGAAAAAGATACATTTGTCTTAAGCATAATGATTCCAAGATTGCTATGAAAAGTATGTAAACATTTTTTGAATGAACGAGATTGTTAATATTCTATAGAACAATTATTTTGGATTTGAATAATATATTAATGTTCATATTGTTTTATATTATTTTATTATATTATTTTTCCGTTTTTTGCGCTAGTTGAATAAATTGTTAAATATGAATTGGTAATAATTTTTCTGATGTTTTCTTACGTCAAAGGAACGAAAACCTAAGGTAACGAGTGAGGTCTAATCAATTATGCCATAAGGATAATGGAAAGCGATGGTTTTGAGGCAATATCTCTCAAGGACATCTGAGAGAGTATTTTCTGTAAAGGCTGGCGGAGAATGAATGCCTAACAGTTTACACCGAGGATTTTCTTTGAATATTGTGCATCTTTAAGCACATTATAATTAAAAAAATAGGGAGTCTATAATAATTTGTGTAGCGGAAAAATGGCTTGGCTGGAGGACACGAACCCCCACATGACTGTTACTAGCATCTCAGAGGCTCCCGCAGTCCTGCCTCTACTCAAGTTCCAGGATACCTTCGAAATTATGGAAATAGTATCTCTTCGTAAATATTAAAATATGCCTTCATTCCTTCGTGCACAAGTATAAGTTTTATTTAGAAACGTTAGAATTTATTGCAAACAAGGATCTTCACAAAAGTCCAGTTTCTTTTTGATTTTAATACTTATTTAAAGTACATTAGAGATTTTATACTGATTCATATTTGAAACAATAACTCATGTATTGATTAGTCTTTTACCTAAAACGGAATTGAAAATTCACCGTAATGAGTTTGATATTTTGGTTCGAGAATCTGGAACGAAAATATAGTTTTTGCAGTTTCGTTTCTTAACCTGAGTCAAATCTGAAACCAAATCTACTTTCGTTTCATGACAGAAAGAGAGGCCAGGTGCCAAAAGGTAAAAACGGTTCAAATAAATTAGTTACTTTTCTAAATTTATTTCGGATGTATGAATCAAAATCATAATTGTTTGTAATTTTATTTTAAATATATAAAACAGGAATAAAATTAAAGTTGTATGTATTTTCTATTATTTTATTTCAGAATTGGAGACAAAACTTTTTTTTGAATTTGATGTCGTTTCGGTGACGGCCCCTGATTGCAAATGTATTATTAAGCTATTGCGCCATAAGATAATATATATAATATATTACATTATAAAAAAACATATTATAATAAATATATATTGGGTGTCCAAACGTCATCTGTTAAAGTGAAAAATGTACAGTGTACTCGGTCTTTTCATCATGGAAAGACTAACCAACGAGCAACGATTGCAAGTTGAAATTTATTATCAAAATTCGTGCTCTGTGGCAAATGTGCATCATTTGATACGACCATTTTATGGTCGTCATAATCGACCTGCTGAATCAACAGTTCGTGATGTTATCTCCAATTTTCGCACCAAATTTACTTTGTTGGACATAAAACCATCGACTCGCATGCGCAGAGTGAGTGCGTACCGAAGGAATCATTGCAACCGTAGCGACCAGTGTTAATGACGATCGTGAAATGTCAATTCGTTGTCGTTCTCAGCGATTGGGTATGTGTTACTCACATACTTTTTGCACCACTAGGCTGAGTTGAACTTGGTTGACACATTTCGTAAGTTTTTGTTTTTTTTTAAGAAATTTCTTTTTAATAGGATTAGTCAAAAACGGCTTTATTCCATCTTAGGGAGAGTTATTTGCTTGACTATTGCCACCTATTAGACGATCAAACCTTGGACGTCGTACACGTCGTGCAATAATTAGTCAGAATGTCCGTGATAATCAAACGCAAGAGAAACGCGCAGAACAAAATGAATGAAGACGTTCCCGTATTGAATAAGTCCGATTCATCCCTGATTTATAAGATCTCCTCTTTTAAGTAAGAAATTTTTACTGAAAATTATTAAAGACCTAGAAGATACAAATAAACACAAAGTTTCCCTGTGACAAACGAACTTTGCCTAAACACTCATCCAAGGGTGAGCGCATATCTGTTGATTTGAACTTCCGATTCGTTTAAAGCCATAGTAGTAATTCTGCAAATTGTATGCAGTTTTTCCTATGACCGACAAATTGTCAAATGTGCCTGTAACGCAGTAAATGCCTGCATGTGTCGTCTGATACCAGTATTGTATGGCCTTGTGTGTAGTCGGTTTGCTGTTTGTGTGTGTAAATGCACACTTACACATCCAGAAATGTTCCATATACTAAGGTTACTGCAATGGCTTAAACTACATTCTTATTGTCCGTATCATAGTTCAGTAAAGGGGGCTTTGCAGACAAAATGATGAATTGAAGCTATTGCTTCAGGCTTCTTGAATTATGGCGTCACACTAGTTTGCACTTGGTGTCTTTTCTTGTTTCAAGTTTTCTGTTTTTTCCGCCTTTAAGGTAGGCATGTTTAATTTTAACATTTTTAAACACAAAGAAACCATTTACATAACATACGATTAAACAAATTAAACTTATCAACTGGACCAATGAAAAATGAGAAGGTGCACTGGAAGGTGGAAATTCGGAACATAGTGAAACTTATACTATAAATAAATATGGCCGCATCGCAACGCAAACCGCTCCCTAGGAAAAGAGTAAATATTGGAATGGAACAAACTCTACCTCTACTCTACTCGAAACCTAAGGAATTTACATTTTAGGTAATGCAGATCTGCATTATTTTCTGTTAGAACTGATTAACCCACTTTTATTATACGAGAAACAGTGGGTTTAAGTTTTTCAAAAACTAACTTGGATAACCACGCTGTTTCTGGTTCCCCCGCAAAAATTTCAAAATTTATATCTTTTATTTAAATGCACTAAAATTCAATATAACTTATAACTCATAAGGCGACTAATAAGCTTAATCCTGAGAATGGAAACGGACTCCAACGCGAATTGAACAAGACTGAAGGTTTGAGGGCTCCAACAACTTATGAGTGAAGACAAATTGATGAGAACAAAGACAGTTTGCTTAGTAGAAATCAAAGGTCCCTCAAACGCATTTTGAAAAATTGGGAAATCACTTCATTTGAAATGGCCAAATTGAATGTGTGGTCGTTGATATTACAATCCATTCTCATTCGCAGAACAATGTTTACTAAATTCCTAATGCATGTTAAATTCTACTGAATTTTATTCAATTCAATGAAATATTCGAATATGGGATTATATTGATTAAATAGGTAACTTATGTGGGAGTAGTTGCAGTGTTTGAATTAGGAATTAGAGGGGAAATTCAGTTTTGATAAATAAGTCAATTTGTTTGAGTTATATCAGTTGGGGTGCCGCAACACTCTCTATTTTCATTTTCGAAACTTACTTTGCTAGGAGTATGATATGTGCCAAGTTTGGCTTAATTCAATGCAACTGCTTGAAAGATAAGAAACTAAGAATGTATGAGGAGTATTAGAAGAGTTTTACAAAGAACTGCCACTCAATGTAATGGGCAAGAAATTAGGCTATAGCAGGCTACTGGAAATCTGAAAAAATTACAAGGGAGATACCAGAAAGGATGGTCCAATGCTCTCTGTTTTCTCTCTGAGTCTCTACTTTACCAATGGTCTACGTTTACTAAATTTCACATTTTATTGTAACTAAAAAAGAATGTAAACCTAACAATATATGGGTTAAGTCGGTCATTTGTGTGGAAGATACCAGAAAGGGCGCAGTTATTTTGACGAACATTACAAACAACGACAATGCAGATAGTCTTAAGTTACTGCAGTCTACGAATGAGGAGTTACAGCGAAAATATTGAAAATCGGTTAATTTTCAAGGAAAGTACCACAAGAGGTGGTCGATTTAGCCATTTATAATCACCTGTGATGGCCTGCAAAATATTAGGGCGTGCGTAGTTTTATTATAAAAAAATTCATAAAGATTTCTGACAGTTAACGCGTCAACAGTCCAATGTAGCAAGGCAGACAGACGAACGTCCCTCAATAGACTTATAAAGTCATAAAACACATTTGGTCAAAATATCACTGTAAAAACTTGCTTCTGGATAACATGTTTGAGCATCAAATGCACTTACAAGTACAAAGTGGCGTGCCGATTGCACTGCAAGAAAAAATTATATATTAAGAAATTCTTAACTTTTTTTTAATCAATGCATTTCATTTATTTTTTTTATTGTATAGAAAATCTCGCTGTTTTTTTTTTCATAAAAATGACACTTTATTATGAAAACATGTTTACAAATGATTCATCGAAAGTACTGACCATTGCTAGTTGCTACTTTTTCCCATATTTTTGGCAAAACTCGAATTTCGTTACGGTAAAACTGTCCATATTTTGAGGCTATCCACGAATCTAGCCATTCCTGAATGTCGTCATATGAGAGGAGCTGCTGGTCATCCAAACCGTGTTCTGTTGAACGGAACAAGTGATAATCGGACCAAGCGATATTTGAAGAATATAGCGGATGGGGCAAGATTTCTCATTTCAGCGTTTCCTGGTAGGTTTTAACGGATTTGGGCTCTGAATTGCTGTAACGAATCCATTTTTCATCACCCGTTACAATGCGCTGAAGAAAACCTTTCCTTTTGTGTTGCTGAAGCAGGCGAAAAAACGACGCTCAATGTCTCTTGGCTTCAACTCATAAGGATCCCAAGTTCCTTGTTTTTGAATCATTATCAACGGATGCAATCGCTTAGAAATGGTTTGGCGGGTAATTCTTAATACTGAAACAAGCTCACCTTACGTTTAACATGGATGCCAATCAAGCAAAGTCGACAATTCAGAGCCTTTGAAGGTTTTTCGCCTTCCTTTACGCGAACGGCCGTCAACATTAAAATCACGTTTTCAAAGCGACGGAAACAATTTCGACATGTTGTTTTACTTAAAGTAGTATCTCAGTAAACGTTTCGAAGCTCTCGATGAGCTTCAGCAGATGGTTTCTTCGGTTGAAAGATGAAAATCAATACTACCCGCATATGACGATTATTTGACACCAAATCATACATATTCACACAACCAAAAGAATATGACGTCAAAAGAAAATCACTACTGTGTCGAGGCAGTATATTTAGCATACAACCTAAGCTTGGATCATGATGTTTAGGTTAGGGTAGGATTGACTATCACTTACAGCTGGCGCCATCTATTGGCAAACAGCGGGAACTTAGCTGTGCACCTAATAAGTCAATGGTTTTGAAGATGACAGACCGTAAATGACCTCCATGCTCAATCACGCATGTGCGACACCTGATCAGAAAAATATTCATTGCGGGATCTCCTTAATTATTGTTTTAAGGGACTGCTTTATTTCAGTCAAATTACTTGGTTTCGTTTTGTACACCTCTTACCTGACATAACCCATGAATGACCCCAAAAATAGAGGTCTGGTGCAGCCAGATCAGGTGACCTTGGGAGCCGGCAGAAAGTGGAGTTTCTGGATATAAATTTTTTTTTTGGAAATTTTCGTTGAAGCTCTGCCACAACCGGTCTGGCTACGTGTGCAGTTGCTCCATCTTGCTGGAATCAAATGTTGTTGAAATGGATACGTCTTTGGCGCAGTTCTGGATAAAAACCTCCTTCAACATCTTTAAATAACGGTCCTCATTGGCAGTTGGCAGTCAACAGTTGCACGATTCCTGCGCCACCCGATATAATGAAAAATGTGTTATAATTGGGAAATTTTGAGTTTACCCAGATGTGTAGACAATTTAATTCTTGAAATTGGTTCGTTTGACTCAAATTTTTAAATTATTCAATATTTACTAAACGCAATCTAAACGTATAGGTGTAGAATATTATAGTATAGTCGATACTTGTCAACGTTAGTACGAGGTGCGTTAAAAATATAAGGTGAATTTTCATTTTTCTCAAAAAATATATATGTATTCATCAATTTCTATTTTATGTCCTTCAAAGTAGTCCCCCTCAGATATAATACACTTGTACCAGCGTTTTTTCCAATTATAGAAGCAGTTCTGATATGCACTTTTTGGTATGTCCTTGAGCTCTCTAAGGTATTCGGTTTATATCTCTTCAGTCGTCGCAAAACGCCGTTCTTTCATAGGTTTGTTCAATATTGGGAACATGACAAAGGTGTTCTTGCCAAATAATCTCTTACAAGAAAGATGAGTGAGCAGGTGCATTATCATGATTCAAAAGCCATGAATTTTTTTCCACAATTCCGGGCGTCTTTTTTCGTATTGCTTCACGCAAACGGCGCATAACTTCAAGGTAATACTCCTTATTTACCCTACGACCTTGTGGTACGAGCTCCTGATGCACTACGCCATGGTAATCGAAGAAAACAGTGAGCAAACCCTTGACATTTGATCAAACTTGGCGTGCTTTATTTTGGTCTTCGCTCTCCTGGACTCTTTCATTGGGGCGAGTGGGCTTTGGTTTCGATGTCATAACCATATACCCATGATTCATCACCAGTTATGACTCTTTTAAGCCGTACGGTATTGTCAACATTTCGAGTGTTTTTGAGCACTTAATTGCATTTTTTACACAAAATTTGATGCAACTTCTTTGATCCATTTTTTCGGTAGCAGAAAATCGTCGAAAAACGCAAAACTCTTGTCTTATTTATGCCTCTCACAAACAGACTAAACATGCTATGTGAATAAAACCGTCAACATATCTTTGAGACGAGTGTACCAACAATAAAAAAGAAAAATAATGATTGAGAGTCGAATGTACGTACCCCAGGAAGTTTGAAAATTTTGTTTTTTTTGAACACACCTCGTATACCTTCTACACAGCCTTTTGACTGTATAGCTGTTTTTTTTTTGACTGAGTTCATTGTTTATTTAAAACAGTAAATTGATGTAATAACTTTTTAATATTCGTATGTTGCAAACCACTATATCCATTAAGTCATTGACCACTTTAAACCAATCTATTGTTAATTCATTTGGTGCAGTCATGATGCACAACCCCATTGAATTTAATTTAACAATTTACAGTTGAAGGATCCAATATTCAACTGCACTTTGCTGTAGTTGTAGTTGTATCCAATCATTCCAATTATGTCTGCACAGATGCGCTTAGATAAACATTTTCAATCGATGCATATTCTATTGATATTTATCTAAAAATTTCGACGACATACATAAATGTATATTATGAACATAGAACAGGGATGTGCTAAAATATATGTTGGAAAGGGTATCTATTATGTGAAATTACGTTACATCGTAAATGAATTTCGAATACCAAATTCATGGGATTTAATGAATTGTGGGGAATTATGGAGAAATTTAGTGTTTCCTGAATAAATCTAAATATATATTCAAGAAACTTCAGACTTCACATAACAAATATGTGTACTCTTCTGTTCATTCTTTGGTCTTGTGTGAGTCTAAAAGAACATCAGGTTCATGGAAAAGTGCAGGGATTCAGTGAAGCGATGATACTTTACCAATACTTACTAAACGAAAGCTACGATTGGTGCCCCATCCACCGAAGACAACTATGGAATTCTACATGGAGTCCGTTGGGAAGGTATACTACTTTGTTTTGCCGCCATTTTGGTACCATATTTGGCAGTCGTTAAGTACAGCCGTGGCAAATTTATTATGGAAAAATATTCGATAAACTAACGTGTTTTAATCGTTGAAACAGTTTATTAAAATCAATCATCGATTGCCGTTACGATGAGAAACGTAAATTACGTAAATTTTTTGGGAAAAAAAACGTGTCAACAAGACCCACTATTTACCGTGTAGTGAATGATTTCGAAGAAAGAGGGTCTGTAGCTGATAGGGCCAAGCATGGACCACAACGCACTGCAAGATCGGCTGAAAACATTACTGTTGCTCAAGAAAGTGTTCAAAACAATCCGATGGTGTTCAAAGAACAACTTCGGCCTCAATTTTGCACACAGATTTGCATTTGTTTCCATTTAAGATTAAGTTGACACAAGAGTTTCTTCCATAAAACTATTTACCCCGCCGAACATGTGCCAATAGGATGTTACAGCTCGCCCATGACAACTCCGATTTTCATGAAAAAATCATAATGAGCGACGAGGCACATTTTCATTTGGATGGATATGTGAATAAACAGAGTAGGCGGTTCTGGGCAATGAAAAACATTCAAATTATTCATCAGTTACTTTTTCCATCCATTAGAAGAGAGTCTGGTGAGCAATTTGGTCAAGAGGAAACATTGAATCTTACTTCTTTGAACTGTCAATGCGGAGCGATATCGTGATATGATTGAAAACTTTTTAACGCCACAACTGCATGCTTTGGGTTTGATTAATGTGGCATCAACAATATGCCACATCGCATACAGTCAGGATTACAATGGAATTACTGAGAGACCTCTTTCCACAACAATTTATTTAAAGAAATGGTGATGTTGATTGGCCTCTACGGTCGCCTAATTTGACTGCTACGGACTACTTTTTGTGGGGATAACTGAAAAGCAAGGTTTATGCAAACAAACCAGAAACGCTTGAGCAACTCAAACAAAATATTTGGGATAAAATTAATGAAATACCGCGTGAAATGTGTGGGAATGTAATGAAAAATGTGCTCAAAAGGGCTCGTATGTGTGAGGCTAATAGAGACATACATATACATATATCTGATATTGTATTCCATACATAATTGCTGACATTAAATAACACATTTATCAATGTAAGATCCATTCTCTTTCATTTAATCAAAAATTATAAACAAACAAAGTACCTATAGTATACCTTCCCGATCGACACCCTGTAGTTAGTAATATGCATAGGCCACTTCAGATGTAGGGAGGCTAAGTTGCTAGTTCTAAAAGACATCACCAACGTGGCAATAAATGAAGTAGGCTTGTATTGGTACACAACAAGAAGGCACACAAATAGCAAAGCTCAGAAATGCATCAACTTCCAAGTATGATTTCATAGAACGATAACGTACTCGACGACTGTAACATATGCGTGTTATATCGTGTTACATGGTTGCCTCATCCAGTTGGACTTCCAAACTGGGGCTTATTATAAAAATTATACTGTGCAAAGTTTTAGCGGGTTCTACTGAAAGTATCAAAAGTTATTATAACTTCAAGCGAGGAAATGAATGTTTATATCGTTTGATACGATATATACAAAAGAAAGTGTTTAAAGTTGCAAGTTCGTTTTGATCAAAAGTATGCCATGACTCTTTATGTCGATTGAGCGATATGCGCTTCTCTGACTGTCAGTTTAGCTAACCGGTACACCTGATAACTGTCCGAAATCTTTATGAAACTCTCAAAACTTGGCACAGCTTAATATGATGTGAGTGAGTGCACCAGCTATTGCGGTTTCAGTATTTTTGATTCGAACGTATTATATGTCCATGTAGGATCTAGGTGTTGAGTACTTCTCAAATTTTGAAATGAACTAAAGAAGGAAGGGCGATTATAAATGCGTTTAAAATCTTTCATAGACGGTTTGTGTAGTGAAATCGTTATGAGTATTGTAAAAGCCTTTTCTGTCTCCAGATCAACGAATTATTGTACAGAAAATTTAAAAATGCGTGATTTTGGGTGACTTCATTTTGAACAATCCCACATGTGATGTCCTAGTTTGTTTCCTTATTGTACATTTTATGTGAAAAGTATTGAAGCAAATAATTTAGAGACTAATTATATTAAGACGAAATTAATATCACGACTTTTTAACACAATTGAACCAAGTCCTCCAAGGACGTTTCTTATATTCATATAATACCCGTTTTGCCATTGCATTTTTTACATTTAGATAGTACTCATCTCAAATTCCATAAAATGTATACATTCTCCATAAAGTATAAACATCTGCTTTGGTCTTCGCTTGTCAGTTCGAATCATTATACGGGTCGCAATGTTTGAAATCAACCTAGTAGGAAAGCAGCCTAATGTCCCAAAGTACTACAAAATGACTACTTTACCTTGGGAACG
>JAHXMU010000300.1:538362-566209 GCA_019455685.1 Philornis downsi | reverse complement strand
TTATTGAATCAATAAAAAGTTGTCGTTAGTTTGAAGAAAATGTTCCCTAAATAATCAATAACTTACGAGAGCGGTCCCAAAACTAACCGATCTGAGTGTAATTAGTGGCTGTAGTTTGAAACAAAATTATTTTTGAGAAAAGTGGCAACCTTATAAAACACATATTTTAAGATTCAAGGCACCACTTTGTTTAGTATTTTTATTAGAGCCATCAAAACTGAACGATCCCGGTGATTTTGTATACATGAAAAAAATTGACCACCGTTATGTAATTCATTATTTCGATTTGAAAGGTCTCAGTACAACCAATATTAAAGCTGAACTACATTCTACTTCTTCGTTTACGATTGAAGTATTGGATATCAGAGTTCAAACGAAGCCAAGGCGAACACCGTAGGGTCGATACGGTTAAGAAAGACACGGTTAAAAAAATCCACAAAATGGTATTGGATGACCGTCGGCTGAAGGTGTATGATAGGCATTTCAAAAAGAGTTATACAGGGTGGGCCATAAGGGTGTTGGCGGTTTAAATATTCAATTTCTCGGTAACGCGCGGCGCGGGGTGGCGGGGGGATATGTTGTTCGCTGCGCCACTTCCTGGAAATTTAGTCGCCATGGAGCCGTACACGGGAGTGCAGCGTGCATTTTGTGTCCGAGCGTATTACGAAAACAATAAATCAGTGATTACTGCACGACGTTTGTATCGGCATGAGCACGGTTTACACGATTTAAGTGAAGTTCCAAGCGCCAATGTGATACGAAAATGGATCAGAATGTTCGAAACAACCGGCTCAACAGTACCAATTACGGTTCGTGGTCGCCCAGTTTCTGCAAGATCAGCCGACATTGTGGAGCGTGTTCGTGTTTCAGTTCAGCGAAATCCGCAACAGTCAACACGTAAGAGATGTCAGTCTTTGGATGTCAAAAGAACAACTTTACGACGAATTTTGAAACGTGATTGGCATTTGAAGGCTTATAAGATTCAGATAGTCCAATAATTAAAACCCGATGATGCCAATAACCGACTGCTGAAAAATGTTTTTCCTTGAAAACTCATTTCGAAAAGGGGGGATATTGAATGGCCCCCACGTAGCTCCGATTTCTCTCCATGCGATTATTTTCTGTGGGGCTATCTCAAATCGGTAGTCTACGAGAATAATCCGACCAATTTAGAGCAGTTGAAGAGGAACATTATTCAGGAAAGTAACAAAATACCGAGTTTCCCAAAATTTGCGACTTCGGTTCCAAGAGTGTCAAGCAGCCGAGGGAAGCCATTTGGACAACATTATTTTTAAGTCTTAAAAATTCCCATGCTTCTACTTTTTAAAAATACAAATATATATTTTTTGTGTTTCGTAGTTTTTTTTTTAATTGAATATTTAAACCGCCAACACCCTTATGGGCCACCCTGTAATTCCGCTATGACCATGACCCACATGGCAACAGATCACACAACCTTTTCTTAAGAAAAACGTTTCACCAGCAAAATCACTTTTAATAGGTCGGAATAGTTGGTAATCACTTGGTGCTTGATCAAGATTATGAAGTGGACGATTAAGAACCTCCTAACCTAGCGAGTAACTAATTTCAGTTTTCATCGCCAGTTCCCATCCACTTCAGAAATGGGTCGATTTTGTTGCGACTCAGCTGCCATCCGCAGACAGACATCCATTCCAATTTTTTTTTTTTTTTTTTTGCGAACTTCGATTCGTATTCATCATTACGGTTTTTGTGCACTGTTTTACACTTGAAGTGCGAAGATTAAATTTGGCGATTTCCATTATTCTATCGATGTTTTTGACACTTGGTGTTTCAGAGCGAGGGATATTATTCAACAATATTCGTATTTTCATATTTCATATGTATTGAAGGAAAACTGTAAAACACGGAGCAATTTTTTTTTTGTTGGTGTCCGTGTTTGACGGGCGCTCAAACAATACTGAGCTAAGCAGTCACAAAATCTTCTGAGTAATTTTTTGGAGTACGAAGTCACCTAACGTAGCCGCATTATACATATTACTAAAGCCGTCTATTAAAAAATAATTGTTTTTTTACTATTCCTTATTGTATATCGGATACCAGCTGTTGCCTGTAAATTACAAACCAACTATATTAAGCCTATAATTAGTGCACTGGTTGCACGTGAAATTTGTCTATATAGATCCCAACTAGCCTTATTTAAGAATTTAGTTGTCTGATGAACAGCTTCAAAATTCCCACTGAAAGTGATATTTTCTAGTATAATCTTTAACGTGCTATAACACCAGACCTTAAAAGTCTACATAATTATAAAATGAAAATAATAATAATAATAATTTGGCGCTTCGCAATATGTGTATTGATATTCATATGTAAAAACATATGAAAATCAATGCACGAAGGGAACTTAAATTAGCAACTCATGCAAAATTCATTTAGCAGATGAGACGTGATTTGCTTTCTTTTTCACCCGGTTAGTAGAGCAAAAATGAAGGAGGTGTTAATTTGCAGCGCAATATAATTTGAAGGATAAATGAAAACAATTAAATACAAAATTAGTTGTAATTTTATACACTACGAAATTTACACATATAAATGATACAGATGATGAATAGAGAAGTGGATTACCAAATTTCCTGGATTTGGTTCTTGCAATTTAGGAAAAAAATTTAGTGTTAACAAGAGCTCAGGTACATTTTAATTTATTTGCTAAAATAACAACGTTAACAACAATACATCCAAAAAAATTCTATCGGAAATATTAACGTGTAATTCTACAACACTGAGGTACAAGTGCGC
Source organism: Philornis downsi (assembly GCA_019455685.1). Classification (NCBI taxonomy): domain Eukaryota; kingdom Metazoa; phylum Arthropoda; class Insecta; order Diptera; family Muscidae; genus Philornis; species Philornis downsi. Next base: position 563,431 of record JAHXMU010000300.1, on the reverse strand, counting down.
AATATGGGAAAATTCCAATGAAGACAATGGCGCGTAGAAGTGACAAAATCAAGTTTGCCGACTCATTTATATTTGACTTATATCGAAATAAGGGTCAACATGGTCAGTTTTCCACAGGGCTGATGAAATATGAAATCACAGTTGATACAGTATCGGACAAAACAGCCTCTCAAAATTCGTTCAGATAATTGATTTTTTTATTCAACATTCTAGATTATTTATTTATGTTTTAAAATAAAACAAAAACAACATGAACTCTTCATTAAAAACAATCAAAATTTAAGAAAAAAGATAAAACTCAATGTTTTTAGGCGACAAAACTGAAGCACGTAGCCAATACTACATAACTGAGGACTAGAAAAAACTCAGTATTTTGTGGCATATGGATTATTTTGAAAAACTTCGGCACATCTTCGATGCATGGAGTCAATTAATTTATTTAATACGTCTGGAGAAATTTTTATAGAGCTCAACCAAAATTTTACAGCTATCTCGGTCTATGTTTCGACCTACAATTTCCCATAGATTTTATATGGGGTTGAGATCAGGCGATTGCGCCGGCCATTGTAAAACTTCAATTTTATTTTGTACGAACCACTCTTTCACACATCTAGATGTGTGTTTGGGATCGATGTCATGTTGGTAGCATGTGGAAGCATTACATTTTGGAGGATGTCTCTATAAACGAATTAATCCATTTATTCTATGAATTTGACCAATGTCATGGCCTGAGAAACAGTCCCAGACCAAAACGCTGCCCCCCCCTGTTTCACTGTGCCTTTTGTATATTGTGGCTTAAGACGCTGTCCTCTGGATTCGCCGGAGAATAGTACGATTGTCCATTGTGTAGTGGTTCAATTAATATGTTTCTTCGCAAACTCAATCCTGGCCAGTCTATTTTTCTGTGAAATAAAGGGCTTTTTTGCACTTTTATAAGATTTTAGGCCCCCTTCTACAGAGCGTCTTTGGATGGTTCTGGGAGTAACGTTTAACGGTAATTGTGAGGCAATGGTCCTTGACGATACGAACGGATCCTTTTTTACTAAGCGTATTATTGCCTGGTAATTTCGTTTGTTGGTCTTTCGTGGCCGTCCACCTCTATGTACTGTAGCCAAAGAACCCGAAGATCGAAAGCGGCTTATTATTCTTAATATAATACTATGATGAATACCAAATTGTGTTGCAGTGGCCTTCACAGATTCACCGTTATTAAAATGAGCTATTATTTTTTCTTTTAAATGAACTGGATATTTATTTCGTGCCATTTATTTAGCGAAATAATCAAAAAAATTCACAACAAACTTTTACGACCTTGTGAGCACAGAAACAATTAGTAACTGAATGCAAAATTTTCTCTATACGCACATGAAATGATCCTTGGAAAAATAACGGTAATTCTTGTTAGTAAATTCAATATTGTATAGAAGAAGAAACATTCAAAAGGTTTCGTGCTTTAGTTTTGTCGCTGGATTTTCGTACGTATTAAAATAAGCACATAAAAAAGAAGTTAAACTACTAAGCAACAAAACTTCTGTATTAATTTTTAATAAGTGTAGGTTATATTCGTTCAAATATAGTTTTTGTTTTTTTGAAATGGGCATTCTTTTTAATGTTATTATAAAGTTTCTTGATAAACAGAAGTCCGTGCTTTAGTTTTGTCCGATACTGTATATTTAATCAATTCCTAATGAATATCATATCTTACAGAATTAGACCAATTATAGGGGGCTTATAGAAAAATAACGTATCGATATGGCTCGTTTTTATAAGTAATGCAAATAACACATATTTTCAAATATAAAACAGAATCCAAACAGAAACACGTTGTTGATCTAACAATAGATTCAGCTTTGAGCCTAAAGAAACGTTAGTACTTCAAAAAGTATCAAAAATCAAAGATATGTATATTCTAAGCGAGCAGCAAATTTTTATACCTATCGTCATAGAATGGTGATATGTTTAAATATATGTATGTATATACGAGTATTATTGACCAAAATGAAATGGTGGGGGAAAAATATATGTCCTTACAAAACCTGAATCCATCTTCAGAAATATTTATACCTTTCAGCATATTTGTTTTTGACATTTATTCGCTAAGTAAAATCAATATATGAAGGCTGTTGATTAGTACTACATCTCAATTCAAATAATTTTTTTAGGGCAGAGACGGAACGCGGTAGTAAAAATGTCTCCCATACAAAGACTGCATCCACGTTTAGAAAAATAAAATTTTAACTATCATTTTTTAAGCAATTTTCCCATTTATTCGTTAACTGAATGCTAGCAAGTTCATATATTTACTGAAAAACCATCAAAATCATTTATCGAGTAGTTCGGAAAGTTCGTTTGATTAATTCGTTAGTTCACCATACGTCACTTCTCATGACTTAGAGTTCCTTAAAACACTATCATAATTTCCTCCCGCCCCTTTTTTAATCTCGTTATCGTTCTCGTTCTAGTTGTGAGGAGTTATAGCGTTTCAAAAATAGTTTTGAAAAGTGGAAAAAATGAGCGAAAAATAGAATTTTAGGCAGATTATATTGTATTATATCCGAAAAGGGAAAACGGCTGCTGAAGCCAGCTAAAAAATAGAGTTTGTTTATGAAGAAAAAGGACCAAATGAAAGAACTTGCAGAGATGGTTTAAAATATTTTCTACGGGTGACTTCTCTGCAACGGACGCTCCCAGATCAGGACGACAAAAAAATTGTTTTCGAGATGCTGAGAGATTTTATTGTTGTTAATACCAGTGCAGCAGGTAAGGAAATAGCTGAAATAATCAAAAAAGCAGTCTTAACCGTTCATGGGGTCATAAAAGAGCTCGGATTTGTGAGTAACCTCGATGTATGGGTACCTCACTTTTTCACCGAGGCCTCACACTGCCTTATGAAGTAACTATTAGAGCTGGGGTGGGACGTTTTACCTCACCCACCGTACTCCTCAGACCTCGTCCCGTCCGACTATCACATATTTTACAATCTGAAGGATTTGAATTTCCATAACAACGAGGAAAAAAAGAGTTTGGCATGAGAATGGTTTCATCTCGGTAAATCAATCCAGTTGTAAGGGAGCCATCGGAAGGGGTGTGCCAACACCGTTCATTTTTATTCTTAAGCTTTAGTTTATCAAGCGAATACTGTGTGCTAGATTTGACTGACTTGAGTGTGACTGAACAGCAGATATAAATCTAAAATTGTACGCGTTAAATTGATGATTCGTTTTGGACTTTGTTAAGGAATATAAACCCGACTATTTCAATTGATTGATGGGCACCGTAATATTACGTTTGGTTCATACCACAGTGTCAGTTCTGTTTACCAAAAATGGCCACTGGGCACTTGGGTTCTTTCAAAGGGAACCTTAAGTTTCTAAAAATTGTCCAATTTGTGTCGGGGATTTCAATGCAGTACTTTTTCCCTCAATTCGTAAACGCTTAATGTAAGCAAAATTTGAAAAATGCAATGTAATTATATAAACGATTTGAACGTAAGAATATATGGGCAAAATCAGTCAATTGAGATGGGTAACAGCAGAAGGGTGTGATTAATCGGTCGAGTTTTCCAAATTCTGCCAAGAATTATGTAAAAGCATATTAAAAATGGCTCATTTTTATTCATACTACATCATGTTGTTTTATATTTCCAGCGAAAAATTTTACTTTTTTGGTGTTGTTGAATAACCAACGACCAGGGCGTTCATTTACAGATTTACATAAACTTGAGTTATTTAAGTAAGGAAATAAATGGAAAAAATATTAGAAAATTAAGCAAAAGTTCAATTTGGGCTTTGCATAAAGAAATTATTATCCTACTACAACACACCAAGTTTGATATACCGACCCGTTGCCAGATAAATGTGCGCAACAGAAACGCTTTTGTTCTTACATTGCATATCGACCTAACACGTTATTCCTATAATTTCGAAAATTCTTCAACAATTATTCTTGAAGAATTTTGAAAAATACCTTTTTTGTTTGTTTTTGTTTGAGTTGGTTTCAGTCCTTTTAGGGGCAAGTTTTTCTTATGGTAACGGGTTAACGGAATAGGAGGCCCAACATCATTTTCTACTCTATTCATTGTATAACTCCATAAAGAAAGTATAGGGTGATTTTTCAGTATGTACGTTTTTTCAGGTTGGCAGCACTGATTGGTAATGGCGTCCAAATGTCATCTGTCAAAGTGAAAAGTGTACAGTATACTCTGCCTTTTCGTTATGAAAAGACTAATAAACGTGCAACAATTACAAATTGTTGAAATTTATTATCAAACTTCGTGCTCTGTGACGAATGTGCATCGTTTGATACGACCACTTTATGGTCGTCATAATCGAAATGCTGAATCAACAATTCGTGCTAATATCTCCAAATTCGCACCAAATTTACCTTGTTAGACATTAAACCATCGACTCGCATGCGTAGAGTACGTTCTGAAGCAAATATTGCAGCCGTAGCGACCAGTGTTAATGCCGTTCGTGAAATGTCAATTCGTTGCCGTTCTTAGCGACTGGGCGTCTGTTACTCAACCACAAGGAAAATATTACACGTCGATTTGGGTTGGAAAGCCTATAAAATTTAATTCACGAAATTGAAGCCGAATGACCTACCACAACGTTTAATTTTAAGTGAATGGACCTTACAAAAACTCAATGAAAATCCACTGTTTTATCGAAAAATTGTATTCAGCGATGAGGCTCATTTCTTGCTGAACGGTTACGTAAACAAGCAAAACTATCGAATCTAGAGTGATGAACAGCCACATGCTAATCATGAATTACCGATGCATGCCGAAAAAACGACAGTCTGGTATGGTTTATGTCCATTTTTCTTCAAAGACGACCGTGGAAGAAACGTTACTATCAATGGCGAACGATATCGAGCCATGATACACAATTTTTTTGCCCCAATTGACTGTGTTGAACTTGGTTGAAATGTGAAACAATGGATATGTTGAGGGATGATTTTGCTGAACAACTTATCTCTCGATTTGGTCATGTGAATTGGCCCCCAAGATATAGCGATGTAACGCCCCTTGATTATTTCTTGTGGGGTTATGTCAAGTCGTTAGTCTATGTAGACAAGGCGAACACTATTGAAGATTTACAGGATAGCGTTATTCGTGGAATACAGACCGAAATGCTCGAAAAAGTGACTAAAAATTTGACCTTCCAAATGGACATTTCGAGACGGAGCCGCGGACAAAATTTACATGAAATTATCTTTAAAAATTAAATGACAAAGATCAATTTATCGATTCCAATAAAAAATTTTAATATGTGATGCAAATTTGAGTGTTTTATTCGATTTTTAATGAAACTACGATTAAAAAATCACCCTATATAACTGTCTGTTTTTTCATTCGAATCATTGCACGTTATTTTGTTTTAGTGTAAATATCTTTAATAAATCGTTTAATATAATGCTGTCAAACCGACCATTACTTTCCTGGTTATATCAGTTTCCGATTTAATGAAAATGAAACCAGTACTCAACTTCAGTGGCCTGAAACTGAAAAAGTTATGATAACAATATTACTTGGGATCTAAAAGCTAGTAATTGGCGTGATTTCTCCAATTGAGCTGGCATCCGTAACCGAATCACATTCTGCATGACTGTGATCCGCTGGTATTCCTACAGAAGATGAACACTGATCCACACTTTCTTGGTACCATGATTTGACAAAGGCACGCAGTGATGTTATTCCAGAAGGTGAAGCTCCAGAAGAAAGCGTGACTGAAGACGACGAATCTGATTCAGAATAAAGTTAAACGTTATAAAATACAATAAAATATTGTCAAATTTTCAAAAAATGTCAGAAAATGTCAAAAAAAATGTAAAAGTCTCAAAATAAAACGCTTTAATGTATATTTCTTCTTAATATACCCTTTGTTTCCAGCTGCCATTAAAAAATCTAAAAATGAGTATGAAAACAGGACATATCCGAATCATAAAAAAGCCGTAACATAGTAATTAATTTTTTAAAATCAATGTATACTGGTTCGTTATCATACATATATGTGTATAAACGTTCTAAAATCATTGTTAGCAAAAAAAATCTAACTCAATTAGATATAAACTGTTTTTTTTGTTCTCCTATAAAATTACCTTTTTGGTTCATATCCACTTTTCATTCTCACGTCTTCATTTGTTCAAACTACATTTTTTTACTTTTACCTGAAGCGATGAAAATATATAGCATTTGATACGGCAAAAATGTAACATCCAGAAGGCAGCGTCTAAAGCACCAAGTATCTTTTGACCAAATGCTGGTTTTGCTTGTTTTCAAAATGTTCTTTGTGATTTAGCCAAAATTAAAATATGGCATAACAGCCAATTAATGGAACCAAAATGTAGTCTTGATATCACCCAAATTGCCATTCAAACAAATTGTTTTGCAAATATGAAACCAGTGAATTGCAGTTATACATAGTTGATTCCCGAAATGTCAATTAATTGCATCACTTTTTTGCATAATTATATGTGCGTACGACAAATGCATAATTGGGTGCTGTATCTATAAAGAGAATCGAATACATTCATGCAGATCTCGTTAAAGTCTTTTTATATCAATAATTCAATACTGTTTGTGTTTCTATCACTTCAGTAAGTTGAAAAGGAAAGACGTTGACGATGCCACCTGCAATTGCTTCAACTACCTTCCAGTGTACTTAATGCGGAAGCAATTTAGCTTTACTCCTCTAGCGAAAAATTTCAAATCAAGAAATTGCGGAAATGGTTGTATTTTAATTTGAACTATCCTTAGAACTCAAAACAATTGCTCTGTTGAAAATGTACGGACAGAAAGGAATGGAGAACACTAAAACTCGACACCAAGCAACGCAAGTTGAGCTTCATTGTCAGGCGCCATCCAGCAGCCAGTAGCTAACAACAGGACGAACATGGCAAACTGCCTTGTTGAGTGCATAACACAAATGTTGGCTGCACTCTAAAATGATTTCATTAGTTTAGCTCAGTTGGGGAAAGGTAGGCGACATGAAAAATAAAATACAACCGTTTCTGTAGTACTAATTAATTCTTTGAAACCATGAAAAGAAAGATTGAACAATTTTCAAAAGAAAAGGGTTAAGTTATGTAATTTGCGTTTATGTTGTTAAAATTGTGTAAAGACAAACTGTTTTAAAATCTGATTATTAAAAGTTTTATCCATTTGAATAAAATTGATTATTAAAAGTTTTATCTATTTGTATAAATCGATTTGTTTCTGTTATACCGCATAGTCTAATGATATTATCCGATTTTTCGAAACTTAGTATGTTCTCTGTAAAATTAGCACGAAAAACTTGAGAAAATTACAGTAATATTACAGTAATATATTTATTTATTTATTTGCACTGAAGTGAGCCAAATTTGGCCAATATCATTGTTTGATAAACTTACTTCTGGTATTGAAAATAGACTGCATTGCTGCCCTCGTTCTGGTACACCCCATACAAATTGACTGATTTATGGAAATTTAATTTTTCCTCCCCTAATCACTATTTTGTGGACTGCAGTAATTAGATTTGTTTTTTTTAATTGTCTTATACAGGTTGTCCTTCGGGAAGGTATACTACTTTGTTTGTTTATAATTTTTGATTAAATGAAAGAGAATGGAGATTATATTGGTAAATGTTTTATTTAATGTCGGCAATTATGTATGGAATACAATATCAGATAAATGTCCGCCTCTGTTAGCCTCACAAATGCGAGCCCTTTTGAGCACATTTTTCATTACATTCTCACACATTTCACGCGGTATTTCAATAATGTCGTCATGAATAATTTGTTTGAGTTGCTCAAGTGTTTCTGGTTTGTTTGCATAAACTTTGCAGATATTTCCACAAAAAGAAGTCCGGAGCAGTCAAATCAGGCGACCGTGGAGCCAATCAACATCACCATTTCTTGATTATATTTCCATTGTAATCCTGGCTATATGCGATGTAGTACCGTCTTGTTGATACCACATGTTAGAAAGTTTTCAATCATATCACGCTTTCGCACCCCATTGACAGTTGAAGTTACGCCGCTTTCAGTTTCAAAGAATGATTCCTCCTGACCAAATTGCACACCAGAGTGTCACTTTTAATGGATGCAAAAGTGACTGTTGAATAATTTGAGGGTTTCCATTGCCCAGAACGGAATTTTCTGTTTATTTACATATCCATTCAAATGAGAATGTGTCTCGTCACTCATTATGATTTTTTTATGAAAATCGGGGTTGTCATGGGCGAGCTGTAACATCCTATTGGCATATGTACGGCGGCGTAAATGATCTTGTGGAAGAAGGCCTTGAATCTTAAATGGAAACAAATTCATATCCAAGCATAGACCAAGCTTGGTGTCGGATTAAGGTTGATGGATTGTTTTGAACAGTTTATTGAGCAGCAATAATGTTTTCAGCCGATCTTGCAGTACGTTGTGGTCCATGCTTGGCCATATCAACTACAGACCCTCTTTCTTCGAAATCATTCACTACAAGATAAATAGTGCGTCTTTCTCATCGTCACAGTAATCGATGATTGATTTTGATAAAATGTTTTACCGATTTAAACACGTTGGTTTGTTGAATATCTTTTCATAGTAAATATGAACTGTCAAGACTAATGTTTACCAAAATGGCGCCAGAAAAAAGTAGTATACCTTCCGGACGGATACCCTGTATTACAGTGCTTGGTAAAATTTGAAAAGATTCACCGGAAAACCACGCCAGTTCTGGTAATTCTCATACCCAATCTAACCTAACCTAATTTATATATTTCTAGATTCATAACCCTTAATAGCATAATAACTTTTGTAAGCTAAGTGATTGCAATAACAAATCGACTAGAAGGCAGTAAATTATAGAAACTGTATTCAAGAAGCTGTAATTTGTTCTCTAATTTGGAATGTTTGTTTATAAAAATCTAGCGACTTACCATACCTTTTAGGGCACCCTTCACACTAATTTCACCATTGCAAAGGATGTTGGATGAAGGTATATGTTAGTCACTTCACCTGACTGAAATTTTTGCACTGGTTACATGTACATTTGCATATAAAAGCCATACATTTTACCGTCATCTATTGAAATCGATATGAATAAGGCACGATATGAAGTCTTCTGAGAAGATGCAATACAGTGATCTACTCAAACCAGTACAGAAACTTCATTCAGGTGAACTTACTTAAATATACCTTCATCCGCAGTCCTTTTGCGCCACTGTGCTCATTCATTCGTATGAGGGCATAAAAATATTCTAAATTAGAACACAGTAAAGAAGTAAACTTGTAACATTCTGGAGTCCTCTGGTGGTACCAAGATATCAGATTTTCGAATTGAATGGAAGGTACGAATCTAAGAACATATAAGTTGTGTTGGATATCTGGGATATTTGGTACAAATACGTTTGATACAACTAATTGAAAGACATAGCATATAAGTAAGAATAGGTTACTTAAATCGCCCATTTGTATGGGATGTACTACTAGAAGGGCCACTGTTACTTCATCAATTTTTCTTCAGTTTTATAGAAAATTACAAAACAATATAAAACCCAAAATTTGGACTACCACAGATAACAAGTTAGAAAATCACAGTGGCATGATTGAATCTCAAAAAATTGTCAATTTATATGAGAGTTTTTATTCTGAGACCCTACTTTGATTCTACATAAAAGGTATGAATCTATGAATATATTGATCAACTCGGTCATTTGTGTGGAAAGTATGATGGGTTGAACCGGCCGATTTTTTCGAATTTTACCAGCAGTTATGAAATAACGCAAGGGACGACAATTTGGATTGCTGCAGGTTACGAATGAGGAAGAAATTAAATTTTGGAAAATCCGAAAAATTTGGTATGGGAGATATCTGAAGTGGTGGGTCTACTACTTACAATCCCTGGCTACAATATAAGAAAATATTAGTATACTATGCTAAGTTTCAGTTAACATATCCGCCAATCAATTGAACAAAAGAAACGGATTTGGTCAAAAGATAATTTTGTGGTATAAACGCTTCCTTCTGTATGTTACATCTTTAACCGTGTCAAATGATGTATACTTTTATTCTTCCGTGTGAAGTCATACAAATAAACAGGAACGCTTCAATTTTCTTAGCTAGATCGTCTATTCGGTGTCCAAATATCTTGGTAACGCCTCTCATTCATACTTTATGAAACGGTATGAATGTAAACAATATCTGTAGAGTCTCGTTATTGATTTTAGTGAATATTTTATTAGAAAAACGTGATGTATCGATGTACGAGGTTTGTTAAAAAAAATAAGGTGAATTTTAATTTTTCTCAAAAAATAATTTTATTCATCAATTTCTACTTCATCCCCTTCAAAGTAGTCCCCCTCAGATATAATACACTTATGCCAACATTTTTCCAATCCTCAAGTATTTCTTATGCAATTTTTGGTATATCCTTGAGCTCTCTCAGCGATTCGGTTTTTATCTCCTCATTGTCGCAAAACGTCGTCCTTTCATGGGTGTCTTTAATCTTGGGAACAGGAAAAAGTCGCAGGCGGCTAAATCTGACGAATAAGATGGCTGAGGCCGAAGTGTTGCTTTTGGTCGAATAATCTCTCACAAGCAAAGATGAGTGAGCATGTGCATTATCATGATGCAAAAGCCATGCAATTTTTTTTTCACAATTCCGGGCGTTTTTTCTCGTATTGCTTCAAGCAAACGGCGCATAACTTCAAGGTAATACTCCTTATTTACCGTACGACCTTCTGGTAAGAACTCCTGATGTACTACGCCATGGCAATCGAAGAAAACAGTGGGCAAAACCTTAACATTTGATCGAACTTGGCGTGCTTTTTTAGTTTTGATTCTCTTGGATTCTTCCATAGGGACGATTGGGCTTTGGTTTCGATGCCATAACCATGTACTCATGATTCGTCACCAGTTATGACCCTTTTCAGCAAATATGGACCATCGTTGACGTCATTCAACTATTCCTGAGCGATGCTCATGTGACATTATTTTTTGGTCAAAATTCAGCAATTTTGGAACGAACTTCGCTGCCACACGCTTCGTGCTCAAAATTTCCGAAAGATTACATAGCATGAGCCTACCGATATGTCGACATCCTCAGGAACTGCTCTAACTTTTCTCCACAACAATTTACTTCTTTTTCTCAACATTTTCATCGGTTGTTGATGTGCTGGGGCGTCCAGAGTGAACGTCGTCATTCACATCTTCTTGACCTTCGGTGAAAAGCTTGTACCACTTGTAAACATTTTTTTTTACTCAGAGTACTCTCACCGTATGCCACTGTCAACATTTCAAGTGTCCTTGAGCACTTAATTCCATTGTTTGCACAAAATCTGACGCAACTTTTTTGATCCATTTTTGATAGCAGAAAATCGCCGAACATGCAAAATACTTGTCTTATTTATGCCTCTTAGAAACAAACCAAACGTGCTATATGGATAAAACCGCCAACATATCTTCGAGATGAGTGTACCAACATAAGAAAAAAAAAAAAAATAATAATCGAAAGTCGAATGTACGTACCCCAGGATTTTTGAAAATTCTCCTTTTTTTTTTTTGAACACGTATTATTACACATGAAAAGAGAATGCTATCGCTATGCCCATCTATCGTGGCATGACAGTGAGGACCACAGTCCCTGATTCGGAGTTGATTTAACGATGTCCGCATGTCCATGTATCAGTGAAAGTGGTGTGCAGGGTGCAATTATTAACAGATTTCAACACAAATTACAATAACACTTGTAATGTATTTCGGCTAAAGACAAATCCTATTGAAAATGTGCCATATAGATGATTTTCGTACATTTCCGCAGGCCGTATTTTTCATCGGTTTTCAACTTTATTCAGTACATACGAGTATAATATTTAATTTTCTCTATCATAATTTCTTTTTTCTTTTTTTTTCTCGATAGCAAAGCATCTTTTTATTTTTCATTTTAAGTATTTGTAGATATTATATTTTCAGGTTATTGTGTATGTGCATACGAGTTTGTTGTTAGATCATATTCTGAAAAAACACTTGCAGTACTGAATATGAGTCCGACATACCTTCGCAATCGTAACCACAACGCAATTCCAATAAACAATTGCATCCATTGAGTCGATAAGGCTTAAAAGTATACAAAGTTGTATGGATGACGTAAGAGGGAACAAGGAATACATTTTTAATGGATATGGTTCTACAGCAGCAAATAAATTAAAATCCTTTTCATATGAAAAGTGAACAAGCTTTTGAATACCAAATAACAAAGGAAGTTTCGAAACATGTGGACGAAATAGACCGAATGGATTTATCCGTAGAACTGCGCTGTGTTTGCTAATAGTCACGCATTGTTTGTTTTTCATTAATTGAAATTCATATTTATACCAAAAGCCAGAAGAGCTGACGCAGTAAAGGAACCATATTTGTGCTGGCAGTCGTATAGGGGGGGTGTTTGCATAGACGAGGAAATTACTCTGCATTCGTAAATTGCAAAGTCATAACCAGAATAGGAGAATTGGAATAGGTTTGTAATCGTATGAAAGTCTGTTGACCCGACTGAAACTTCTGTAATATCGTAGTTTTTAAATTACCTAGATGGAGCTTGAATTTTCGACTTCCTGCTTGAAAGCATAACATCTAATAATAATCTTCTAATATCGTGGATGATTCCATCTTTATCGGCATTTATTTGTTGACCTTCCAAAGGCCTTTCGAAGGAAGGAATGGATATACGTAACTACATATGGATTCATTCCAAGCCGTCTTCGTCTAGAAATTCTTAGACATGCTTCGAACGGCTGCCGCCCGGCCATACAGTAGAGGGTATCTTACCATAGACACTAAAATGAATGAAAGGATGTTATAAGCCATATAGAATGAGTTTCTGTTTTAAATATTTTAGGGATTAGATAATTCGAAAGAAGACATTCCAGATTGTCTTTTATACTGAAGATTTTACCAATTCCAGAGTAAGTAAGTCAATACAACTTGCCTTTGTCCTTGAGATGGATATTAGTTGTAGCTGATTAATTTTTGGTATTACGATTTTGCCTTTGTCATATCGTTCACTAAGAGTTATATCACTTTATAATTTTACAATTCTCTCTAGAAGATTAATGTTCAATAGGATGCTTGGCAAATTTAAACCGGTTAGGATTTCAAACGATGCTAATTTCCATTTCTTGGGTACTTTAGATAAAATATAGTTTTTGTGTCCAATATGGGGACTAATCTATGTGTAATGAAAAAAATATTTGGAAAAATATTTCTGTTTTTGGCGAGTAAGTTTTTTACGCCGGCATGATCAGAATTTTTCTCGGCAGTGACGAGAAAATATACTCATTCAAAAATAAATATTTTATATAAAATATATTTTATATATATAAATAAATATATTTTCCGGTATATGCTTTTTGTCAAAGAATGACATAAACAGGAATTTAATTCGTAGAAACATCCATACTAAGGCATAGTTTGACATTCCCATAACCAGCTTATCACAAGGACTATATTCATTACAAGGGATTTAAGGACCTGATAAAAGTCGATACGGAGTTTTGCAGTATTTTAGATAAAAAATTGGTCATTTCCATGTAGAACATAATGTGCTACTTTTAATCAAGTGAATGAAAATGTATATCGTCTGATAGGGCAAAAGGTATGGCATGAGTATAACATCCACACCAAATTTTGATCAAATATAGGGTAGCGCACCAATTGCAATACAATAATAAATTCAAATAACTTTCTTCTTAACCAATGTGTTTCATTTATTTTATTTTATTGTATAGAAAATTCACTTTGCTTTTACATAACTAATTGGTTTTGAAGATGTTAGACCGTAAATGACCTCTATGATTACTGACACATATGAGATACCTGATCAGAAAATTATTCATTGCGGGATCGCCTCAATTACTGTTTTAATGGACTTCTTCAATTCAGTCAAATTAATTGGTCCCATCTTATACACCTCTTGCTTGATATAACCCCATGAAAAAAAAAACTCTGGTGCAGTCGGGTCAGGTGACCTTGGTAACCAGTAGAATGTGGACTTTCTGGATATTAATTTGGTTGGGAATTTTCGTTGGAGCTCTGCCACAAACGGTCTGGTTATACCTTGCGCTACACTGTATGCTTCATGACTTATCGACTGTCAGATTTTGTGTACATAAATTGAAGACAAAATTGTTTATTAAAGTAAAAGAAACAAACAGTTGATCTTGGGTCATATGCATTTCTTAAATTGTCAATGTAGGCAAATTCACCGAATTACCCAACTCTGTACAATTTTTAACCGACAAACGAGATCTGAGATCTTTTAAAGATTGCAGCCCAATGAATTATCGGTTTCTGAGTAAGTCCGTCTAGAGTCCGGTCCATATTAAAAAAACAAATTAATTATATTGTTTCTGAAGTTCGAAATTGTGTAAAATCGGCAGTGTGGAAAAACTTGCGGTTGCAAGAACTGAACATAAGTTCATATCTATGAAGAGCAACAAAAGAACCAAAATTATAACTTTATAAAGTCTACACTCGGAAATGATAAATAAAATTTGTATGCAGTACCTAAAGGGGCGTTGCTATGCAAACCATTTCCTTTTTACAAAACTAAGGCTACTAAACTTGGTGCTTGCCAAAATTTTATTGAACTTGGTGTTATTGAATGAAAGGTATGAATCTAACAATATGTTGGTTATTTTATGTACCTATAATTTGTGTGGGAGGTACCAGAGCGGGCGTGATTATCTGATCAATTTTTCAAATTGCATTAACCACTATAAGGCAATACACTTGCCAAAAATGTAAGTAATTTGAATGCAGTAGTCCAATAAATCGGTTGACTTGTATGAAGTATTCTAGAAGAGGTGTGACAATGCTCACCATTTTCATTCTCAGAACTCAGTTCACCAAACGCATGATTTGCGCTCAGTTTGACTCTACAACTGTTGGGTAGAAATGAACCAATGAATATGTACGTTAATTCGGCTATTTGTAAGGAAATATCAGGGGGAGTTTGGTTATTAGGTTGTTTTTTCTCAAAGCGTACAGAGGAATACAAACCAATATATTGGAGAAAGTTTTATATAACTGCAGCTTATTAATTAAAAATTACAAAGAGGAAAAATTGAAATTGAAAGAATCGGCTAATTTGTGTGGGAGGTATCAATATCAGCTTATATTTACGAATTACATTCCCTAACTGCGATCTGGCAAAATATTAGTTTGTGCAAAGTTTTGGAAGGTCTCATAAGATTTCTGGCTACTATTGTGGCAAACGGACATCAATCAATCGATTTAAAAAGTCATGAAACACATTTGGTCAAAAAATAATTGGTATCTTTCACAAAAAGTGACGGAATATAATCCAAAGGCTCCGTTAATTTGCATTTTGTCAGTCTTAATTTCTATCGGTCTAAATATTCATGTTATGATTCTATAGGCTTTGACTACGTCAACATTATCCTAAATACTTTCACCATTATTTCAACTCAGATACACCGAATTTTTGTTGTGTGAATTATAAAGTAAAAAGAACGAGATTAGTTTCTATAACAATATCCCCCAACTCAAATTAACATAGCGTCATTCCTATTTATAAGAAACGACCTAATTTGAGGAAACATTTTTAATAATTTTAGCAGTCGCTTTTATTTATTTTGCGATAAAAAGTACACCCGGCTATCAGAATTTGCATTCGATTAGTTATTAACCTCCTTAATCGATGAGCAATTTTTGTGGCATTGACTTGTTAGAACCCGGTGGATTCACATGTAAAAGATAGTGTGATGAAAAATAACCGTTATTTTCAATTTTTCAAAAAGTATTTATTTATTCATCTATAACTATCTTGTTCACTTCAAAGTAATTCCCCTCAGATATAATACACTTATTCTAGCGTTTTTTCCAATCCTCGAAACACTTCTGAAACTCGCTTTTCAGTATCGCCAACAGCTCCTGTTTCGATTATTCTTTAACTCCTCGATCGTGGCTAAACGCCTTCCTTTCGTCGGTGTCTTCAGTTTTGGGAAGAGGAAAAAGTCAGCGGGGGCCAAGTCCGGTGAATACGGTGGTTGAGGCATGATTACGGTTTTGTTTTTGGCTAAAAACTCACGCACAAACATCGATGTGTGAGCTGGTGTGTTATCATGGTGCAAAATCCATGATTGGTTTTTCCACTATTCTGCGCGTTTCTGATGAATTGCTTCGCGCAAACGGCGAATAAATTCAAGGTAGTATTCCTTATTGACCTACGACCTTGTGGGAAGAATTCATGATGCTCTACGCCATTGAAATCGAAGAAAACGGTCGAACTTGACGTGCTTATTCAGTCTTGGCACTTCTGGACGTTTCCATTGGTATGATTAGGTTTTGGTTTCAATGTCATAGGCATACATACACCCATGATTCGTCACCAGTTATGACCTTTTTGACTACATGCCAACATCGTCAGAAACATCTCTAATAGTGATTTTCTTCACTGCTCTAATGCTTTCATCTGTTGTTGACGTGCTCGGGCGACTAGGACGAGCATCGTCATTGACATCTTCTCGGCCTTCCTTAAACCGATTATACCACAACTGAGCTTGTGTTCTGTTTATAGTAGACTTGCCAAACGACACAGTCAACATTTCAAATGTCCTTGCACATTTAATTTCATTTTTTGCACAAAACTTAATACAGTTTTTTTGATCAATTTTTTCGAATAGTAGAAAACCGAACTGCACACCAAAACACGACTAACGAAAATCGAACATGCGTAACTCACGTAATTTGAAAATAAATATAATGAGTGCACATTTGGGAGTTTCACTTCAACATTTTTTCCTTAGCAATTCCTGTGCAGTGCATTGCGAATAATGTGCACCGAGTAGCAAACTGTCACAGTTTTATTTCTTGATTTTCAGCCGCCATCAATATATGCTTATATCGCAGTTATACATATCGTATTTCAATTTTTAGATATATATCTTTCCATTGGAGAAGCAAACTTTTTCAACATTCATTCTATCCTTCGATCACTCAACCCCAATAGCAAACAAAATGTAATTCGGTCTTTGAAGTGGTTTTCACTCTACTACCAAAGTTTTGCGGACAAAATCACCATGAAACCTCAAGCATAATAAGAACTTCGAAATTTTCTCCACTAAATGTTGACCAAGGAGGGATATACCGGCATTTTAGCCAAGTTACTTTGCCCGGTTTTATGCACTTTTGCTTTCTTCGGTTTTTCTTCACCTTATGATTTTTATGGCTCTCTGTGTGGTTTCGTGGTCACTACTTATAATGATTTATAGCGCGGTTGATGATACTTTTTGTCACGTTTGAAAAAAAAAAAAAAAAACTAGTCCAAGAGCGTGGCGCCAGTAAAATATTGTTGTTGAGTGGGTGGCACAACTTAGTTAGTTTGCTGCCAAATTCCAATGAGTAACTCGCCGAGGGGCTGTTGAGTGGATATAACCTAAGTTGGCTTTGGTAAGAACAAAACTTAATTTTTGCAGAGAACAGCGAAAATCATAAAACTAACACAAAGAAAAAGGAAACATTGTTTAAAAGATACAAAAGGAAACTTTTGTAATGGAAGTTGGATACATAAATAAATCCTCTGGGTCTTTGTTTTACTTACAGTTTAATTTAGTTTCAAGTTTGATGACACCTTTATGTATATTGAAGCAATATAAGACATTTATATTAAATGTATTTTAACTTAAGCTTTATTTTTCCGTAATTTTGCACTCGTTAAGTTTTCTGGGATCCCTGAAATTTTGTAACATTTACTAACTCATTATAAAAATGACGTAACAATTTATTTATTTTTTAATTGGATTTTATGATGCTTGGTGAAAAGCTGCCTATTTTGACGGCCACAAGTTAGAGAAAAGCTTTTATCCTTTACACAAAAATTTTAATGATTAGACAAACTCCAATTACCTGTAATTCTAGGTTTATTTAATAACAATAGCTTTACTTACTTATTAATATTTGGAATATCAGTGAAGCAGTAAAGCAGATGCGGTCAAATATTTTACATGTGAATACCTTCTTGTTGTCGGATATCAATGTGGTGATTCGATTGCTCATAATATATGTGAGTTTGTAATTTGACTTTCTCTTCATTTAGTGCAGTTGCCGTAAGGTGTGTAATTTTGGCCAACTATAGGATGTTACTGCGGTGGTCCGATCACTTATAACATTTGTGCGTTCGAAATTTTGTAGCCTATTTATTTAGTGCTATTGCCGTACAGTTCATTATAATGGCTACGTATAGTCACGCTACATTATGCTTTATACTGAAATAGTCTTTGTTGAAGTAAAAAAAAGCAAAAACACTTAAATAGGCTTATTTCTTAAAAGTAATAACACACACAAAATTATCTATTATCTATATATATAAAAATCAATGGCTGTGCGTTAGTCTCGCTAAAGCTCGAGAACGGTTGGACCGATTTGGCTCATTTTGGTCTGAAATTATTGGTAGAGAATTCCGGAAGGTTTAAAGGTTTAAAATTATTTTATTTGAAGTGATAGATGGCGTTTTAGATGAGATTTTTGCAATTAATTTTTTTTTTACCACATTAACATTGAATCAAAAAATGGTAGGTACAAAAGGCATTTTGAAGGCAAAACAACGTTTGCCGGGTCAGCTAGTTTCAAATAAAATAGTTGTGTCGGTTCCATAAAAGCATATAAAAAATTAAACTGAAACATTATCCATTTTATCAATTTCAACACCGCCGGCACGACAAGGCTGTCAGCTGTTATATACCTGTCATTTAAGGCGTTATTTATTTAGTAAAAAGTTTGCCTTTTCGAAAATGGATAGTTTAAGAATCGAAGAATGTCTTTTCGCTATTTTTTTATTACGAAAATATGTTTACAAATGATACATTGGAAGTATCGCCCATCACTAGCTACTACTTTTTTCCATCTTTCTAGCAAAGCTCGGATTCCGTCACGGTAAGACTAAGGCTATCCACGAATCTAGCCATTCCTTCATGTCATCATATGAATGGAACTGCTGGTCAGCCAGACCGTGTACAATCGAACGGAACAAGTAATAATCGGACAGAGCAATATCTGGAGAATATGGCGGATGGAGTAAGAATTCACATTTCAGCTTTTCCAAGTGGGTTTTAGCTGGCTTCGGCACGTGAGGTCGAACGTATTGTATGCATTTCTCGCGCAGAGCTCTGATTCAATCGCATTAATTGCAGTCGATACCAATCCCCAGTGATGGTTTCGCTTGTTTTCAACAGCTCGTCATAAATAACACCGACTTGATCCGAACAAATACAGAGCATAACCTTCGCGGCGTGAATATTCGGCCGAGGCGACGACGCAGAAGCATGATTGGGCAGCCCCATGACTTTCTTTTCTTTGGATTGCTGTAATGAATCCATTATTTATCACACGTTACAATGCAGTGAAGAAAAACCTTCCTTTTTTGTCGCTGAAACAGTTATTCAGTGGCGAAAAACGGCGCTCAATGTCCTTTGGCTTCAAATCATATAGAACCTAAGTTCCTTGCTTTTGAACAATTCTAAACACATGCAATTGCTTGGAAATGGCTTGGCGGGTAACTCCCATTACTGAAACAAGCTCTACCTGTGTTTGACACGGATCTGCATCAAGCAATACCGTCATCTTCCTTCACACGAACGGTCGTCAACGTCAAAATCACCATCTTAAAAGCGACGGACACAATCTCGTCACGTTGTTTCATTTAAAGCATTTGTTGTTTCATTTTGAAGCTCCGATGAGCTTCAGCCACAGTGTTCTTCGATTGAAAGAAGAAAATCAGTGCTTCCCGCATATGACGATTATTTGGCACAAAATCATACATATTCACACAACCAAAAGAATGTGATGTCAAAAGAAAAACACTATTACGTCGAGGTGGTATATTTACCATATCGCACACGAAATACAAAAGGGGCACAACTAAAAAATTGTCAAAATCTACTTTTTCCCATAAACTGATTCACATTACACATCTCCAACTACTATAAAAATTTCCGTCTCATCACTATCTTCTTTAACTGGAAAAATGTCGTTATGTCTATTTTTATGTCAAGTGTGTTGCTTATGCACGATCACGGTTTTTTGCCTCTACTGAATAATAGAGAATTTTGAGATGTGCCCCTTTTGTATTTAGGGTGCGATATGCTTAAGCTCGGCTCATGACGCCATCTATTGACAACAGCGGGAACTTATATGCGCGACTAATACTTGTCGATTAAACGGCAATTTATTCCGAAAAGTAAGTGGAATATTTTTGTGAAATATTTTATTTAGTTTAATTTAAGGAAAGTGGACATTTGTTACTGAAACTCTTATATCAGTCTAGTGGTCTTTGGCAGCCCCAATACTATGATCGCATATGGTGGCCTCATAAGCCAATTATCTCAAAAACATAAAATAAAGTTAAAAAACGGACCTTCCCCAAAATTTGATGATGCCAACAAATATTAAATGGTTCATTATTTTGAGATATAGTGTTTTCCCCATAATTTCATCAACTAAACGCTGCAATAAATTAGCATAATATTTAGCGTTGATAGTTTTACCAAATCAATCAATAATCAATAAAAATAATCTCATGCGCATTCCAAGAAATAAACACCATGACTTTGAATGCGGATGGAACCGTCTTCACCTTCTTTGGACACGATTCTCCCATTCCAACTCGCTGCTTTGGCTGTTCCTTTTTCGTGGGTATTAAGTGGTGGATCCTCAATCGCTCAACCACTACGGTGTCCATCTTGGCAGTTCGTACGTCGTCGTTTAAACTCTACTACTCAATATATTCCAGTCGTAAATGAAGGAACAGACTCCCCTAGACTAGAACTTTGCATGGCTTTAACATTGGTTGCACTGAGATCTTTCAAATGGTAATATTGAATTACATAACGGTGACCAATTTTTTTCGTATTTACAAATTCACTCAGATCTTTTCGTTTTGATGGCTCTAATAAAAATACAGGGTGGCGCAATAGAACGCGCATATCGCACCATCTTTTTTTTGCGGGGTAGAAAAGGCGCGGGAGTGTCGTTGGGTTGGCTGGCTCATGGAGTTTTAGTCGCTATGAATCACTTCGACGGGAAGCGTCGCGCATTTTGCGTGCGCGCATTTTACGAGAACACTCGTTCATATATTGCTACTAGGCGACTATATTGTGCCGAATGTGGACTACGGCAAATTAGTGAAGCTCCGAGTGCTAATTTATGTAAAATATGGGTAAAGCGTTTTGAAGAGACCGGTTCAACATTTAAACCACAAGCAAATGGTCGCCCAAGAACATCTAGGACCGAAGACAATGTTGAGAGAGTTATGGAGTCAGTACGAGGAAATCCACAAATGTCGACTCGCAAGGGATCGTCTGTCTTACAATTATCGCGACGAAGTTTGCAACGAATTTTAACATTGGATCTTAAACTGCATCCATATAAGCTGCAATTAACACAAGAATTGAAAGAGTCTGACTTCATAGCAAGGCTCGCATTTGCTAATGAAATGCTTAATCGATTTTCCAATTTTGGCAATATCCTTTTCTCTGACGAGGGTTCGTAAACCGTCAAAATTGGCATTACTGGAACATTGAAAATCCCAAAATCAAACACCAGAAACCATTGCATAGTCCTAAAATGACAGTATGGGCAGCAATCTCTGGCAGAGGAATAATTGGTCCTTTTTTCTTCGAAAATGCGCGGGGCCAAAACGTCACGGTTAATACGGAACGCTATGTTGAGATGTTGGACGGATTTTTGGCTCCAGAAATTGAAAGTTCAAGAATAGTGAATTCCAGAACTTCTTTTCAACAAGATTGAGCTACCTGTCACATATCAAATCACTCCATGGCGGTGGTGAAGCAGATGTTCCCTGGCAGACTGATTTCGAAAAGAGGTGATATCCCATGGCCCCCACGTAGTCCAGACTTGACGCCTCTTGACTTTTTTTTTGTGGGGATACCTCAAACCCAAAGTCTACAGTACTAATCCAAGAAACATCGTTCAGCTCAAGGAGAATATCCGTGGTGAAATGGCAGCCATTACTCCAGTATTACTGAAGAAAGTTTTCAATAATTTTCGTTTGCGGTTAGAGGAGTGCCGTCGTAGAGAGGGTCGCCATTTAGATGATGTTATTTTAGAAAAATAAACTCCATTTATTACTCTACAATGCCTTAGATTTATTTTAACCACATCGTTTGTATTTATTTTTTAATACATTTTTTAAATATGCACGTTCAATTGCCCAATCTTGAACTTAACGTGGCGCCTTGAAATTTAAAACACATGTTTTGTTAAGTTATCACTTCTTATCAAAATAAAACAACTGTTGGCACCATCTATACGACTAGATTTGGGATCGCCCTAGTATAAATAATTGAAATTTCCCGAATGTTAAGTGAATGCCATTTTAAGGCTCATATTTAACAAAGTGTGTAGATTTTTGATACAACAAACAGGATAAACTTAACGTCTTCTATATAAAATCTGAACCTTTAACATTATGTGTACTCACAACTTCAATAAAACTGAGCGTAGTATCATAATATAATAAATGTGAAATTTAAGTTTTTGACTTTTTTTGAATTTTTTTTAAATGTTCAGTACAGCCATTTTAATGTGATGTGTTAAATCCCCTCACCACTTTTCGCTTTTAATCCCAATAGTATTGACATATTTATGCTTCAAATTGGCCCCCATCTGTGTACTTTCTTGTCATTTCGGTAATAGATATGTTAGGAGTCACTGGCACAGGTTTCACCGCAGGGTACACAGTAAAAAAAAGAAATGTGAAACTTTGATAAAAACTGAAACATTATAGTGAGAGGGTGGCGAATCATGTACTTAATTATTTTTTCTCCCTAGTGAATTGTGACATTAAGCAGGTTGAGAAATTATGCGTTAGAAATTCGTTGTCTTCACCAGGTGAATTTAAAGCACTGTCATTTCAAAACCGCCGGTCTGACAAGGCTGTCAGCTTTTAACTACTTATCACTGTTACTTGTTTAGTAAAAGGTTTGCTATTTACGAATATAGATCGTTTAACAACCGATGAGCGTGCAAAAACAGTTCAAACTTACTACAAAAGTGGTGATTTAAACGTGGCCACCTTTCGTGATCATTTAAATGACATTATATTTCATAATGGCAATGTCCAAGCATTATAATGGAATAAAGATTTCATCGAAATTATAGCTTTATGTGTGACCATATGAATTTGTAATTTTATTTGAAGCTGGAATATACTTAAATTAAATAATTCAATTGCAACCGATTGAACATTACATAGTTTTGTCACTCAACACGTAGAATTATGTGATTAAAAAGAGCAACGCTAATGTAATCATACAGAAATATAACAGTCCACAAAATTCGCATCGCTATAATCAATATTTGAACAGTGAGCCACATGTTAATACTCTACGAATGCTGTTCATTTTGTGGTAGAACACACGTAAGTGGTATGCGATATGCGTCACGTCACTCATATGTCGACTTGTCTCATGATGATAAATATTTGATGATTTAAAATGTTCGTCAAATGCAAATATTGGCTTATACCGGGTATTATATGTTTGAACAGAAACTTATGAAATATTGGTACATGCTAAATACTTTTTCATGTAAAATTAATGTGCGTTTTATTTGATTTTTGTGTACATACAGTAGGGGAGGGAAAACGGTGTGGAGTTGACAAATGGATGGCAGAAATCATTTAAAATAATTTATGACATTATTGCATTTAGTTTTGCTTGAAAAAAGTACAAAATTGCACTTTAAATAAATAATAGGAGTTAACTGAAAATGGTAATCTCTTTGTTATAGTCTGACGCTGGAAGGGACTTACGCGTGATTTGATTGTATGACTAATAGATAAAAAACGCAGCTTCAGTCCGACGAATTAACTTCCATGCAATGGTATATTAATTCCTTATATTGTGGGTGGGTGCGTGGTCTTTTCTATATCATGGAATACGAAATAATATTTTTGTGAGATAAATTTGTTTTTCCAACGGGTTATTCATTTTTTGGTTTCGGAAGTAAAGGGTAGTAAAACGCGTGTAAAGCTTTGAATTCGATGAAACTTTTATTTCATTACAACTTTTATATATATTTCATTAGCTCCAAAAATATCTCCGGAAATAGACGAAGGAATAGAAATTTCATACACACATTACCAAATAATAAACAAACAAACGAAATATAATGTTATTGAAATGGCCATCTCTGGATTGGTAGAAGCAGTGGATCCTTTTGAAGTAGTTTCGACATTTCGGCAGGTATCTCGTCAATAATTTGGCGAATGTTGGATTTAAAAAGGGATTGTCTTTGACGTATAAAACAAGTTTACAAAACAAGTTTAATGGTGTCAAATCGCCTGATCTTGGTGGCCAATTGACGTCGCCAAAACGTCAAATTACGCTTTCTGGAAACTTCTCATGCAGTAAAGCCAAAATATATCGTGTTGTGTGGCTTGTTTAAACCACATATCGTACTGCAGGCCTGAAAATGCAGTTCTCATACGGCCATAGCGCTGTGAATTGATGGTAACGGTTCCTCCAGCGTAATTTTCGAAAAAAATACAGCTCAATGACGTTCCAGACCGTAATGCTCACAAAACAGTCATTTTTACCGAATACAATGGCTTTTCCACAATCACACTTGCGTTCTCTGAGCCCCATATACTACAAATTATGTTTGCTGACGTAACCACCGAGCTTCATCGCTGAAGAAAATTTTGTTCGAAAAATCAGCATTGAAAGCCTGTTGGTGTAGCACCCAATCAGCATACCTTCGGGGTTGTGAATGGTCAGCCACGAGTTGGTCTCTATATGGATGGAGGTAAATATTCAAATGCAAAATACGCCATAATGATCCATAAGATAGGTCCTATTGCTGAGAACGCCGTGGAGTCAAAAAATTCGGATTGTCCGCCACACTTTCACTAACAGAACTTAGAACTTTTATTTGAGCCATAAAAAGTAAACGATATCAGAGAATTTGTAAAGTGACAAAAATAGTCACCGTTATGTAATTTGATATCTCCATTTGAAAGGTCTCAGTCCAACCAATATTAAAGCCGAGCTAGATTCTACTC
>JAHXMU010000300.1:364620-537962 GCA_019455685.1 Philornis downsi | reverse complement strand
TATGAATTATTAGCCCATATAAAAATAAATAAAAAATACTCTTAGCACTTTCATAGGAACCTTTCTTGGGTTAATATGCAATGAAAGCTTTCCATTCTCGTTGGTTTTTTTTTTTTTTTTTGAGAAATTTCTATATTGTGTTAAATTTAGCGGATAATAGTAGGAGGAACATTCTGGTATCTCCCATACAAATTCACCAATTTTTACCTGTGACTTCTAGGCCGTACAAATAAATTAAATTTTTGTCCATTGTATGGATTTATAACGCTTGACTGAATTTGAAAAAAAGTGGATCGATTAATCATACTTATACTGGTTACTCCCATACAAATGACCGATTTATGTATTTTACCCAATTTCGCTTAAAACAGTCAGATTTGGGGCACGTTTGCAAGAATAGGTTCTGGGAATAAGAACGGTCGGTATCGCTAACTTCCGTAAATCTTTAAAAAAATTTCTTAAAACTTATCACTGCCTCATCTTTTTACAGATCTTAGTTAAAAATTGCAAATAGGCTATATTGACCTAACACTTCTGGTACCTGCAATTTGACCAATATTCCGAAATTAAATATTGTTACCGTAACTCCTAATTCGTGAATTGCAGCAGCCTATATTTTTTCCTATGTTCGACAAAATATGTCAAAATTGATCAATTAACCATACCCCCCTAACACTTTTCATACAAATGCTCAATTTAATTGAAACATTCTTTGACTTATTTCTTTTATTCGGTTACGTTATTAAACTCTGGTACCTGCAACACAAATATGCCGATTTTCCCAACTTTTATCTTTTCTGTGTAATTTCTACCTAGTAGGCACATTGAAATAGATTTTTGTCTGCCATGTTGCTTTGTTTTGCTTAGCAAATCTTTGGAAACCGACATTCTGGTGACTGCCAAACAAATGACTGATTTATATATATATTTTACTGAATCCAGTCAAACTTGGCAATCCTAAAACGAGCGGTAGAGCTATATTTAAGAGCAAAAAAATAGGTTGCGTAGCCAGACTCTTCCCATACAAATATTCGGATTTACGAGAATTCGATACTTTTTGCAATTGGCATTCTGCGGTTACCTCTATTTTTACATAATTTGATACAACCAAGAATGTAGCACCCAAGAGGAAACGTTTAAAGCACCAACTGTCTTTTGTGCCAAGTCGATTCAGTGATGTCGGTCTGTGCGTCTGGTTTGTTGGTTGAAATTAAACTTCTTAAATCTTGGCATAGCCTAGCATTTTGTCAGATCGTAGTCAGGGATTCTAAATGCAATACATTGGCCCACCCGTTGTGGTACAAATTCAGCGATTTTCTGGAATTCAATTTCCTCACTATAACTTCTCACTCATAACACGGGGTAATCTAAGTTTTTGCCCATTGCATTGTTTTATAATATCTGATAAAATTTGAAAAAATCGTCCGATTCATCACATCCCTTCTGATATCTTTCAATTCTTAACACATGTTCTTTTAATTAGGAAAACGGACAACATTGCTGCACCCTTCCAATATTAATTCATCGATTTTTCGAAATTCTATAATTTTTCGGTAACATTTTACTAACAGGCTTTAATAGTATTAGTCCATCACATTGATCTATATTCTTCTGGCATCCTTTCTTCTGGTATATCCCATATATATGTCCGATTTAATCAACATATTCTTACTACCATATCTATTAACCAGTGGCATCAAACTTGACCAAATTTGGAAAAAATCATGTGTTTGGCTAAGTTCTATTAGCTAAAATGAACGACGTTGTTGCTGTCATTCTGGTGCTTTCATACAAATTTTCCACTGTGGCTTGAAGGTACTTAATTTCTTTTCTGTTATATTGCGTTATAATAATGCGCAAATTGACGAATGGGAAAAATTGACGGAGTAGCACACCTTTTCTGCTAATTACCTTTTTTAACCTAAATACTCCTACATTCGTATCTTTCATTCAATTGCACTATATCCAGTATATTTCAGCTCCCATCAGGCATTTGATACTGCAAATGCAAAAGGACCTTGGCTGAAGGTATATGTATGCCAGTTTACATATCTGAAATCTCTACACTGGTTTTCCTTTGCGTTGTTTTATAATTCTTGGCAATCATTGCAGAGAAAATCGCCCATTCCAATACCTCTCATACGATAGAGAATGAAAATGGATTACAGTGCGGCGATCTTGAAAATTCTTTGAGATAAAAAAACTTTTACTATTCAGCAATATGTAAGCAAACCAAATGATCGTTACGGTTTAGACCGACGAATTGTTATGCAAATTGGAGTTTTTAACATGACTCGGCACCATTCCATAAAGTCCATGAAACCCAAAAAAAAAAAAATACCCTGCTTCATTTTTTCAGAACAATGACCACCATATTCCCTGAAATTAAACCGAATGACCTTTTCTATATGGTTCATCTTAGATGCCAAAGAGAGAGAGACTGCTCTTCGTCAAGTACAGCTCGTGAAGTCTTCCTGGATAGACTTGATGCCATTATGCACTATAAAGGAGACTACAGAGAACAGTAACATAAAAAAGTCAAAATTGGCAAAATTACAACATTTCCAATTATTAATTCGAGCATTAGCCCACATAAATTCGTTTTTCTGAATATGATATTAGGTGCGCAGCTAAGTTGTCGCGGTTTTTTTTTTTTTTTTTTTTGTAAATATTCAACTTTATTATGAAAACAGAATACAAATTACAAATGATTCATTGAAAGTATTGCCCATCGCTATTTACGCATCTTTCTGGCAAAGCTCGAATTCCGCCCGGTAAAACTGTTCATCTTTTGAGACTATCCACGAATCTAGCCATTATTTTATGAGTGGAACTGCTGATCAGCCAGAAAGTGTGACATCGAACGGAACAAGTGATAACCGGTCGGCGCAATATCTGGAGAATATGGCGGTTGGGGTAAGACTCCCCATTTCAACATTTCCGGCTAGGTCTAGCGGGCTTGGCCACGTGAGGCCGAGCGTTGTCATGCTGAAGAATCACATTTTCGTGCCTCTCCGCGTTATGTGGGCGTTTCTCGCACAGAGCTCGTGTCAATCGCATTAATTGAAGTTGATACCGGCCCCCAGTGATGGCTTCGCTTTGTCTCAGTAGCTCGCAATACATAACGCCGACCTGGTCTCACCAAATACAGAGCATAACCTTCGCAGCATGAATATTCGCCCAAGGCAACGATGTAGTAGCATGACCGGGTAGCTGCCATGACTTTCTTTGCTTTGGATTGCTGTAATGAAACCATTTTTTTATCACCTGTTACAATACGATGAAGAAAACGACGCTCAACGTCGCTTGGCTTCAAATAATTTGGAACCTAAGTTTTTCGCTTTTAAATCATTTCCAACGCACGCAATCGCTTGGAAATGGCTTGGCAGGTACCTCCTAATACTGAAGCAAGCTCTACCTGCGTTTGACACGCAAGAGACGGTATCAACCTGGACACGTTGTTTCAAGAAGAAAATCAATACTTCCCGCATATGACGATTATTTGGCACAAAATCATATCTATTCACGAAACCAATCTATTGGCAAACAGCGGGAATTTAGTTGCGCACCATATATATTTTTTGCTTAAAATAAGTGTAAACGCATTTTTAAGACAAAAATGCGCAATTCGTTGAACTCGTTCAAAATGTGCAAAATATGCTAAATCAAGTTTTTGTAAATTGTATGAAATGTAGTATGCACTTGTTCGCCCCAGATATAGTTTACTAAACCTACAATTTATAATGCGTCACTTTCACTTTTTATTATACTCTACGAGTATTCCTTTGGCATTATTTTTTTCTTATCACAATTTTTTACTCGTGCTTCCCTTTACACAACGAATATTGTATAGATTCATGTGCTATTGATTAGATACATCTTTTCATACACTTCGCTTTTTTCTAAGTTGCTTCTAGTGGTGAAATGTAGTCAGTCTGAAAGAAAGAAAGAAAGAATAAGAAACTTTAACACAATATCTATAACAGCAGTGAGTTTCCTTTTTTTATTCTTTCTTTTACGGCATTTTGACAGTTTCTTACATCTTCATAAAACTTTTATGTATTGTGGCCATTTTGAAAGCATAGAAATCGTTTCCTGTTTTCTTTATTAGTTGCTAGATAGTTATTCCAGTTAATTCTTTTGCTATATACGTAGTTAACTGCGGTTGTAAAATATCACATAACGAAATGGATCATCAATTAAGCAATAAATTATACGGATGAAATAGCAAATTCTTCAATTTACTGCTTCAGTGGTGTTTACGGATTATGTGCGAATTGGATAATACCTACAGCTAGTTAAGTTGATGCATTTCACAATATATTTACCAATCTTCCAATAAAAAAAGTAAAGCCTTATCATATGGTCAGTCAAAAATGATTAACAGATTAACAAATGTTAACATTTCATTCAGTATCGTATTTACACAGTAAATTCCTGTAGCATAATTTTATGTATCAATACCTTAGAGGAAAACATGTCGAGACCTAAATACCAGCTACGCATACTGCTTGACATTACGTTATTGTCGAAATTATTATTATAATGTATTTAAAGAGCCCTCTTATTTTTTAACAGTTATATGTGCGACTCAGCTGGTACGTCCAAAGTCTATGCATAGATAGTGGTTTTCTCTAATAGTTGATAATTTCGAAAGATAATTTCGTATACAAATGCACACTAAATCAGCGTTCATAATAGTAGCGACGCTTTCGGCTGGCGCTCGCAATGCTAGCAAGAAATTCCTTCGGAAATGTCGTTTGTTTACGTCTTTACAAATACAGATGCTTATTTGAACCCCAGCCTCACAATAGGTTCAGCTTTATGACATCTTCGTTAACGTGGGCACATATGTTCCATAAGCCGTCATATATGTGGATCATATTTTATATCTTAACCCGCAGCAAGGAAGGTATATACAGAGATCCCAAAACTAGCCGAGCTGAGGTGTAGATGGTGCCAGTAGTTTGAAACAATATAACAACATATAAAACATATGTTTTAAATTTCACGGCACCACGTCGTTTAGTATTTTTATTTGAGCCATCAAAACTAAGCTATGACATAGAATTTGTAAACACGGAAAAAAATGATCACCGTTAAATAATTCAATATTTCCATTTGAAAGGTCTCAGTCCAACCAATATCAAAGACCAACCAGATTCTACTCCTTCGTTTACGACTGTAAAATATTGGGTAGCAGATTTTGAACGAGGCCGTACGACTTGCCAAGACGAGCACCGCAGTGGTCGACCAATTGGGGACGTCCACGGCGGACACGAATAATAAAATCCAGAAATTGTGTAGGATAATCGTCGACTTAAGGCGCGTAAGCTAGCTAAAACGATAGGCATTTCAAAAAGTCCCATACGTCGTATATTGATCAAAGATGTGAAGATGAGAAAGCGGTGCGAAAGATGGGTGCTGTGTTTGAGCGCTACAGCAAGAAAAGCGTCGTGAAGATGTTTCAGTAGAGTGTTTGGCGATGTATCATCGTAATAAAGCCGGATTTTTGCATCTATTTATAGTCATGGATGAGATAAGGATGGATGAGACTAGTTCACCTGGGATAAGGAGTACTCAAAGCAGAGGACTGGAATGCGAGAGTAGTGTCCAAAAAAGGTAAAGGGAGTTCCATCCGCAGGCAAGGTCATGGCGTCTGTTCTGTGGGATGCGCATGAGATTTTTTTATTATTTTTATTGATTATCTCCAGAAATAAAATATCATCAACGGCGAATATTACGTTAATTTGTTGCAAAGTTTGAGTGATGAAATTATAGAGAAAACCTGCATTGGGCGAAAAAGACTATGCTCCAATTTACACATCGACTATTATGGTGGTCAAAACCATGGTGGTGTAAACCAATTTTATTTGCAAAATTAAGTTTGTTTAAAAACTGATGCTTGGTAAGTTTAAACCTGCCGGTCTGGCAAGGCTGTCAGCTGTTAAATACTCGTCATCTGAAGTGTTATTTCTGTAGTGAAATGTTTACCATTTACGAATATGGATTGTTTAACAACCGAAGAACGAGTAAGAATAGTTAAAACTTACTACAAAAGTGGATAGCCCATTACTTGCACTGAACATAAAAAAATGTTCCTTCTTTTATCTCAAATAAATTTCAATAATTTATATATTTTTTTTTATAGGAGAGATTCAAATGTGCTGCCATATTCTGCATGTGACAGAAGGGCTTTTGTGTCCATTATACAATAATATAAGTCATTAGCTTTTGCCCAATGTTTACGAACATTAAGTTTAATTGCACTTATTGTTTAGTATAGAAGTTATTTCGTTTTTAATATGTCACCCAATTTACCGTAAATTATGGATTTTTCATTTGCATGCAATTGACACAGTTTTAAGTATCCAGCAATAATAATGACCTCTTTATGTCTCAGGTCAACCGTCCGCCTGACCACATGTCTCCTTTATTTAATGGCATTAGAAGAAAATAAAGCCTTTGTACTGAAATCTCATATTTGAAAGCCAGCCTTCGCACAACACTATTTCCTAATAACAGTGGTAGAACTCGTTGCAATTTGCGTGGGCGTTGGTTCTTCCTGGCAGCAAGCAAACGTTAGATGCATAAAAGTTTTGCTCCAACTTCACATGTTTCCGGGGAATTGCTACGCATTTTCTGCATTTGTTTCGCCCTTATATGTTTTTGAGCAGAGTTTGCTGTCATAAATATTCATATAATTTTGCAAATGTAAATTATACCTGTACACATATGAGATTATATTAAAATGGATGCAGTTTTTTATTACACAAGCTTATGCTCAACTATATAACTTGTAATGATATGAACGAGTTCGTTACTGTTAAAGAAAAGTTTTAGTTGGTGTACTGCAACAATTTAATGGTACAGCTATTTAGTTAACCTTTGACTTATTGAAACAAACTACCAGTTTGTAGAATGCATATGAATCTTTTCACTCTACGTGATGCTATTATGTTTCAATTTTGCACTTTCACAGTGTCCAAAACATCAGTATTTGGAGAAAACGGCATCGACTCATTCGAAAATTCATGTTTATTCTTCGAAAATGCGGCTTTTGATTATGTAGACAATGTAAAAAAGCCAGTTGAACTATTTTTGTAGAAAGAAAGAAGCCTAGCATCTTTTAATTAAATGCATTTGACGATTTGTTCAAGTCGATTGAGTGATTTCCGCCTATCTGGCTGCCTGCCTCACTGCTAGACAGCGATTACTTCCGTAAGCCTTCATGAAACTTCAAAAAACTTGGCACAGCCTAATATTTTGCCAGATCACGGCCTGGAATTTTAAATGGTCTATGTTCACTGGTATTTATTATATAAATTGCTCGATTTTCTTAAATTCAATTTTTTCAATTTTTTTCCCTAATTTGCAGACTATAGCGAATCGAATTTTTCTCCGTCCAAAAATATATAAAATTTATAAATATTGGTAAAATTTGACGTAAAAACTGGACGGCTAAATATGTTCATTCAGATATCTCCGTACAAAAGAGAGATTCAACATAAATACAGGGTGGCGCACCAATTGCACAACAATAAGAAATTCAAATAACTTTTTTTCTTTTTGATCAATGTATTTCATTGATTTATTATTTTTTGATTGTACAGAAAATACAATTTTATTTTATATAACATTGGCTTTGACGATGATATACCGAAAAGTAAAGTGAAATTACTGAACATTAATTTGTTTGGGAATTTTCGTTGGAGCTCCGCCATAACCGATTTGGCTATGTATGCAGTTATTTTCTCCATCTTGCTGGAACCAAATTTTGTTGAAACGAATACGTCTTCGGCGCAGTTCTTGATAAAAAAAAATCCTTCAATATCTTTAAATAATGGTCCCCATACACAGTTACTGATACATCGTTTTCTTCAAAGAAATATGACCACACAATGCAGCTTGACGAAACTGCGCACCACACGGTGACTGGTTCTGACTCAGTTTTGTTTCATTGAGTATTTCTGGATTAGATGCACTTTATGTACGTCAATTTTGCTTTTTTGCATTGCCGTTTGGATCAAAATTGGCCTCATCAGACATAAAAAAGCAATTTATCAAGTTAAGACAGCAATAAACAATTTATCAAGTTAAGGCAGCAACTTATCACGTTAAGGCAGCAACTTGATAAATTGCTTGTTTATGGCTGAAGTGGCTAATTTGATCCAAACGCCAATGTAAAGAAGCAAGTGACCACTTCCATCATTTTTTTTTCTTTTGACAAAATTCCAGGTAATATGGAAAATCCAGGGGATTTATGTTTTAATCATTATCCAATTTGTGACAATTAGTTTCGAGTTGAAACGTTTGAATTTGTTTGAATTGAAAATGCTGCAGCCGCGATTATATTTTAAACCCGAACATAGGGATCTCGATGGTACAGTCTTCGTGTGATGCTTCCAGATTTGTCAACCAACCTCACAATAGTCCATCTACTCGGGGGAGTGCCGATAAATTCCCTTTGAACGGAAATAGAGGACTGAAAGGCATGGTACCGCTGCACTATCCAAATCGTTTTTTGGGTGTCTCAAGCATTTATTTTACTAAATCGAAATATTAAGCTGCCAAATAAAAAAAATAAGTCGATTACTCACACAGAGAAAAAAAGTTATTACGTTTTGTGTTTGTAGCACGATTCCTGTGCCACCCAGTATATATTAGCCTCATACGTTTCAACCAGTTGATTTGAATTCAGTCAAATTTGGTGTGGATGAAAATGGACTGCCTTGCCATGCCCATTAGGCTACTTCCTATACAAATTGACCGAGTCAAGCAATCAACTGTGAAGCCTTACCCATTGTTGTTCATCACATATGGGACTGTTTTCTATAATTCTTTCCTTGGTTATAATTCTTTTCTTCTTGCGTCAACCAGCGCCCCTTTGGGATATTCAAACTAATCCCGAAAGGATTAGTCGAACTACCTTTGAGATAAGAAGTAGGTCCCCTTAGAAAAAAAACTTCCTCAGGGCCCGCTTTCTCTCTCAGCCAAAGTGCCTTTGAAGTCAGCTTCATCCCGGTGTGGTTATCTAGGAACACCTCGACAGACAATGACCAGTGTTTTCCAAGCTTCTGCCTTCCTTCAGCAACGCAACCTGGAACAACTCAAAAGCACTGAAAACACGTGTTCGGGCAACCACAGCCAGCGCGATGCTTCCACAAGGGGTCCAACGCCATCGACCAGACAAGAACAATGTTCTTTGGGCCCCTGGTCGCCCGTGCTACCAGAAGAGAAGAACCCTCTGGTCTGGGTTTCGCAGACAAGCTACTCCAGTTTTGCTTTATCATATCTCGCTTGGAACTGGTAATCCATTATGTACGGCATAAATTTTTCAATGTCAGAAGAGAAATATCGACACAGAATATTAATGCCATGCTCCTCTAGTCTATTAACCATATCTCTCTACGAAAGAACTCCATGGTCGTACGACTATTAAAACGCAAAATATAAATCTTCCGATATCTCTCGACGGCTTCTCTATGTCCGCTCCTGTTGCCAGGCGGATTGACCGAGTCAGCAAAATTCTATTTTTCCCCTGTAAACTTTAATAGAAAAATAGAATCATTTACATTATTGTGAAAAAGATCTGCCGCATTCCCCGCCAGTTCTGACATCTCCCATACATATTATCTAATTGAAACCATGTATTGTACTGATTCCGTTGGGCATTAGTTTTGAGCTTCTGTTGATAGGAACCTCCACATTCTACGCTTATCACGCTCTATCTAGCATACTTTTGGATGAGTGCAAAACGGCGTCGAGCGAAAATAGAATTGTGTTCTCAAGGGTATATTACGCTGCTTTTCGTCAATCTAACTTTAGCTATTTGGTGTAGACGGCCATAAGCCAAAAGTACTGCATTGTAGACAGCATCTGATTTCATATAAATTTTGAATGAAAACACTAATAAATTGAAAACAAAAACAAATCGATTTCTACATTATTAGTAACTGCGATATGGTTATCTATAGCATCCTCCTAGGTTAAATCGACAACCAAATCATCAACTTCTGTTTTCCCCCAATTATTTTTGATATGCATAATTAATAACAATTTTTCTGCCATATGAAAAGTATTTATTTCCACTTGAAAACATTACGACGAATATTTTATATAACCTGATTACAAACTCATCGTCAAGAGCATGATAATATTATTAACAATTGATAATTGTTATTATTGTTCGTATTATTAGCAATTAGGAATTATATTTTGGCAATAGGCAGTTATTGCTATGGAGATAAATGTGAGTGCACAATTCGTATGTAATATCATTTAGAAAATTAATTTGTTACGGATTATAACAATAACAACATGTCAGTCATGTGTAATTGCTGTGTGCCAGCAATGTGTTGTGCCAAAGCGACTTCAATGTCAAACAAAACGCGATAAAAAAAAAAACCAATTTTATTATTTGCATACGAGTATACTATGAAATGAAAAGTTTCAGTATTATGCGCCCATATTATAATATTTTGGTAATAAATAGCATTTTAGGATCCAGGAGATGAATTTAAATATTTGATTTACATTTCAGGAATTTTTTCACATTAAGAAAACTGGTTTTAGGGAGAAGTTTTTGGGAACACTCAGGGACGTCCTCCAAAGAGCTCTTCTCGTTGTAACGAAGTGGGCGGGGGAAAACGATCTCGGAGTAAATGCAGACAAGATTGAAGTGGTTCTGTTCACCAGGAGTTACAAGATTCCACCTGTGGATCCTTCTCCCTGGGAAGCACTGAAATTCCTTTCGCGGACTGTGGAAAATACCTTGGTGTGTTATTAAACAAGAAACTGAATTTCAAACTCAACATTCTGGACAAGGCGAAAAACGCCATAGTGACGCTATATGTGTGCAAAAGGGCAATGGGAATATAATGGGGATTAAAGCCTTGCATTGTTAACTGGTTGTATACCGCAGCAGTAAGACCGATAATGTTATTTGGAGCTATCGTCTGGTGGAAGGCTCTTGAAAAGTCCACATACTGTAGGATACTGGACAAGGTTCAAAAGATGTATAGTCTGTGCATCACTGGAGCGGTCCGCATTACCTCATCCGATGCATTGAATGTAATTTTTCATTTACTACCCCAAGACATAAGACTAAGGGAGCTGTCACAGCGGTCGAACAGTGGTTATAGCAACAGTGTGATCCTTAAAATGGTGCCTGGCATAACAGACACTATAGGTTACACTCTGGCTGAACCACTGTTCGACAACAAGTATCCTGTATTTATACCAAATAGAGCTACGTGGAAATGCCGAAATCCTGGTACAAGACTGTACACCGACTTCTACACTGACGGCTTTAATTTAAATAATCAGGTAGGTGTCAGGGTCTACTCCAAAGACCTAGGACTAGGTATGACAAGAAGACTACCTGATCACTGTAGTGTTTATCAGGCCGAAATTTTTGCCATTAAGGAAGTGGCAGAATAGCTGAGGTATAACGTCCTCACCACGATGGGGATTAACATATTCTCTGACAGTCAAGCTGCCATTAAATCCCTGAATTTTGTCTTCTTGAGCTCAACATCAGCCCTGAAATGCCGCAGATCTTTTAACGAGATGGTTGGTCACTTTAACATTCACTTTATGTGGAAGGGAACTGCAGAGCAGACGAGCTGGCAAGAGTAGGGACAACCTTACAGACTTCAGCCGAGTTGGAGTGCGTGGCAAAGCCTCTTGCCACTTGTAAGCTCCTACTGCGAGATAGAGCATATTTAGCAGCAAATGGTAGGTGGACGTCTGTCCGGGGCTATAATCAATCCAGACAGATGTGTAATCAATGCAGACAAATTGCTGTCGTATCAAAAACCGACGTCGCGTTACTTCTATCCGTCATGACAGGGCGCTGTCTGATTGGAAGACATGCAATGAGGCTGAATGTGGTGACTATTGACTTCTGCAGGAGCTGTAGGAATGAAAAAGAGGAGGAGTCCATGCAACACCTTCTCTGCAATTACCCCGCCCTGCTGAATAGGCGGAGATTAACACTGAGCTCATATTTCTTCAGAGACCTGGGAGATCTGGACGATATAGATGTTGTCCGACGTAAGAGCTTCTTGAGGCGTCCATGATGGTTCAACGGGGGAAACTAAGGAGATCCATATCTGTAGTTTCCGAGGTATCACAGTGTACATACTATACAGCCTAAGTGAGTCTGTCTATTCTGACTGCCACACTGACCTAACCTAACCTAAGAGAACTGATTGAAAATATTGCCGTCAATTGTATCTTTTGAACGCATTGCTGTGAAGGTGGCACAAAAAACTTTAACACGAATAAGAAGAAGGAAATAGTAGCCTGGTTGATGATTAAGGAGATTTACCTAAGCAAAGAGATGCTAGTTTGCTTAGTTATTTGAATTAGGAAATCAAGATTAAGCTTATAATAATTGACTTTTCGGTTGCGATATCGCTCTATTTCAATTTATTTTTCCATAGGGGGTTAGAAATTTACAATTTTGCGATTGCGGTTTCATATAAAAACAAAATAATTTCCCTTGAATCTCATGAGTGAGACATAGAGGAGATTCTTACATTCAGTGAGCTTATACGAGTTCTACTTTTACACATCGCAGTCATTTACTTGACAAATTCTAAGCCTCGTCAGACATATAGAGGTAACCGCCGCTCAAATAATAGTAGGTGGCTGTATCGTGGATTGTAGCTGAATGATAGTCGCATGTATTTATCATCTTACAGCGATTGGTTTCAATATATCGGTACTAATATTATTATACCAATATATTAATTATATACAACACTAATTATACTATAATATATTGTAATATTATATTATATGCATGATGCTACTATTATGATGCACGCATTTGTAGAAAAAACCTGTACAGATATTTCAGTCAGCTGAACGTCCTTATGCATTGATGCAAAGGTGTGTGGAGTGCCTGAAGGCGCGTGGTAAATCGCTAGGTTCTTATTAACAAAATTTCTGAACCGTTGCACAATACCGCAGAATTATATGTGTTAAATTAGTTAATTTATACAGGACAGCAATTTTTTTTACATTTAATGATATCGACAAGAAATGTAAGTTACTGCAATGTTTAATGTTATTGACGAAGAATTTAAAATACTACGGGGCTTATAGGGGGAAAATTAAATTTCACTGAGTCGGTGAATTTATATGGGAGATAACTGAGGGATATGAAATTGCAGACCACATTAGTTTTCAGATCTAAGAGTTTCAAACGTGTGACGTGGTTAATTAGTCGGGCGTGGTTACTTAGTCGATGTGTCTCAAATGTTGCCAGATACTTCAAAACAATTCAGAGAACACAAATTTGGGTTGCCGCAGTCTTTGGATTAGAAGTTGCAGGGAAGAAATACACTTTGGAATATCGAACAATTTGTGTGAGAGTTACCAGAAGACATTCATTTTAATTGTCAGACACTACTTATCTGAACCTTTGATGTGCACTAAATTTGATTGAATTTAGCGTAACTGTATAGAAGACATGAACCTAGGAATACACGTGTTAAATCTGGCATTTGCATTAAAGGGGTTTCAGAGGGATGTGGGTAATCAATCAGTAAATTTTTTCAGAGGGTTAGGACAGGGAGGAATTGGTCAAATTTGTCATAGAGATAAAATTTTACTTTCGAAAATTGGCAAATTTGTATAGGACGTACTAGAAGCTGCGTGCAATGCGGTCCATTTCGTTCATAGATGCTAACTTAGCAAGCTCTTAACAATATAGTAAATTTGACTAAATTTAGTATAACCAGGTGAAAAATATAAACCTTAATACTTGGTTTAA
Source organism: Philornis downsi (assembly GCA_019455685.1). NCBI lineage: Eukaryota > Metazoa > Arthropoda > Insecta > Diptera > Muscidae > Philornis > Philornis downsi. The sequence continues at coordinate 524,176 of JAHXMU010000300.1, read as the reverse complement.
ATTGGTAATTTGTATGGGAGATACCATAAAATATGGGATATGCCGATCAAATTTTATTCAGATTTCCCTAGAATTATTAATCAAAACAATGGACAAAAATTGTGATTATTCTACGAGAGAGGAGATACAAGATAAGAATGGAATTTTCGAAAATTGGTCTGTATGGAAGGCAACAAAAGGGACGGCCCTACATATGTACTCCATTTGCAATCCGCGGCAATTATCCTGTAATATATTAGGCTTTTCAAAATTTTAAGAAGTTTCGTAAAGATTTGTCGCAGTTATCGTGCCTACGAGTAAATCAATCGACTTAGAAAGTCCTGAAATACATCTGGTAGAATGATACTTAGTATATTAAACGCTTTCTTTCAGGTGTTTTATTTCTTTTCAGTGTTAAATGATACACACCTTCATAATCGTTGTGGCGTTTGATCAAATTTGCGATCGGCTGCTAATGTATTTGAACCAATTAATTAAATTTAATCTTATATTTAATTACAATATTGATGTTTTATTTCGAATGTTCTTTATGTGATAGCAAAAAATATACAAAAACAAAGTTTATTATTTTGTTTTTTTTTTTGTAATTTACATTAATATGGTGAAAAATACTCCAATGGAGAACAAAAATTTATTTAATTTTATATTAAAAAAATTATTTAATCCTCGAATATAATTTTTAATTGAAAGTATTTGATTAATACTAATATTTAATATCTGCTACTTGAAACCATGTACAAAATATAAAATGTGGGAATATAAAATTTTGTTTTTTACCACTGGTGCCCCGGGAATTTTGAAAAGAATTTCCGGAATTTTCAATTTACTTATAATAGGCAGGAATTTTTGTGCATTAACAAATTGAAGAAGAAATGCAAGAAATACAGCAAATCAAATATGTTTCTAGCAACTTTTCAGTTTTCATATGAAATACTCTGAACGACATGCATTTTACATAAATATATAGGAAAAATTTGAAAAATTAAAAAAACGGAAAATAAAATACACTTCAAAGCGTACAATTTGAAAGCTTAGTACTAGACTACTTTGGTTGTTTTGCATGTTAGAAACTATCTTTCTGTATTAACAGTAATAGGCTGACAACGAAGTTGTCATTCGATACGATAAAAATATAATATCCAAAAAGATTTTAAAGTATCAAGTATCTTTCGCCTAAATGAGTTTCAGGATTTTTTAAGTTTTTTAAGTTATGAAATTTCATAAAATTTTGCACAGTCTGACATTTTGCTAGATCGTAGCCAAATATTGTACATCGCTCAGTTCCTTCTGGTACCTGTCACACAAATTGATCGCTTTTCCTCGTAGACTGCACCAATCTAAATTTTTGCCCATAGTATTGGTTGGTATTGTTTAGCCTTTTTACACCAAACTATTATTTATTATGATGATTATGAGGGAAGCTGCAATTAACACGTCTTGTACCATCTTTAACCAAAGCCATATGTTACTCGCATATGCAGATGACATAGACATCATTGGCAGAAAAATGCGATATGTTACTGCAGCCTTTTCAAGCATCGAGAAGGTAGCAGCGAAAATAGTTATTGGTTTCAATAAACAAAGAGTCTACAAGTTGTGTACGCTGTGCGAACGTTGACAACTATGATTTGAAGTGGTGGAAGAATTCATATACCTCGGTTCCAGTTTAAATCAAACGAATAATGTCTGCATGGAGATAAAGTGTAGAGTATTGCTTGCTAACAGATGTTACTATGGGCTAAGCAAGCGATTCAATGATAAAGCCCTCTCTCGACAAACAAAAATCCGACTGTACCAGATGTTGACTCTACCTGTCTTGTTATATGGCGCAGAATCCTGTGTTATGACGCAAGCGGATGAATCAGTACGGGCTGTTTTCGAGGGGAACATACTCCGGAAAATATATGGACTCATCATCGTTATCAGCGTCGCATGAACAATGAGCTGTACGAGCTATACGCTGATATAGACGTGGTCAAACGCATTAATATACAGCGATTGCGTTGGCTTGGCCATGTTGTGCAGATGTGCCCAAATGCTCCGGCACGGAAAGTTTTCAACAACGAACTCGATGGATGGCGCAGAAGATGGCGACCAAAACTCCGTTGGTCCAGGTCCACGGCCAGGTTTCTGAAATACTATCGAAACTTGGTGTGACGAATTGGAGGAGAAGCGCACAATTCTTCTGCTGGCTACCGTACAACTGATCGATTTAGCCCATATATTCCTAGCTTTATATCTTTTAAGCAATTTACTGAAAGCAGTTACATTTGGCACACATCATTCGGCTGGTGAACTAAGTTCTGAGAATGAAAATGAATAGTGCTGACGAACCCCTTCTAACGCCTCCAGTAATCAAATTAGGGATTTATTTGTAGACTGCAGTAGCTTAAATATTTGTCCATTTTATTGCATTACAGGTCTTCCGGCAAGTTTCATATAAATTATACAATTTGGTTCACACATTTCTATACTAATTTTTCTTTCTTTTAATTACAATAAATTCAAGATCATCGAACATTTCATAAATACGCGGAGGAATTCCTCTTATAAATATGTGGAGGAGATTAGAAATCTACAATTTTGCTTGTTTTAATATTCCTTAGTTTATAGTATTTTTGATAAGAACTAGCAGTTTGCAAGATCCTTTCTGGAACCACTCACAATTTTGTACTAAAGCAAAAAGAAATTGGAAGCAGATATCTGTAAGTCAGTTAAAATGATTGAAATTTCTGTACTGATTTTCTAAAGAAACAATACAATTTTTACTTTCAAATGAAAATCGTTGGTATTCAAAAATTATATATCATGGCATAAAAGGATAGATTTTTAAGTGAATATTATTTCGATATAGAGGCATTTTTCTCCATTCGCTTTTATTTTTTTATAAGATACTAAATAAACAACGTTTTTATATTCAATTATAAATTGAAGAAAAAATACACCAACCTTAGGGTCTTTTCCAGTATAGATGTGATTCCAAATAATTTGCATGAGCTATAAGTTAAAGCAGAGAGTTTTGTGGTATTAACTCGGCTTACGCTTCGTATTCTATACAATTTTATTATTACAACCCATATCAATAAAGAACATTTTGTAAATTGATTTAATTTTTCAAATAATGAACCGCAAAACTGCTAAAAATTCATTCGCGATAGCATAAATATCTCACGTAAAATTCCCAACAATAAGATTCATCCATTCCAATGCTTAATCAGGAAGGTGATTTGGAATTTTGTTCAATCGTAGCCATTGTGGTTAAGTACAAACTTATAGTTTTACTTAAGGAGTTATCCATTTAAGGGTGCTGACAAAAAGGAACACTTTTCTTAGCATTCAACGAAATATGCAAAATCTATTAATTTGCATATGTCTAAATAGAGCTTTCAATTGTATTTGACTAAGTTATACGAATAAGGAGTATTCATTTAGTCACTGAAAGTTTTCTCATCACAGCTATTTTCTGTTTGCTTACTACAAATGACAAACACATGAAATTGTCGAGTTCGTTACAAGTAGATGCTTTTATCGGAAGTTTCAAAGTTGAACGTTTTTAAAATACTTCAAGTGCAATGACACTGCATACACAGCAAAATTTCAGTTGAACACAGTTAGAAGTTTTGCATCCTAAAGAATTTTGTGTCGAAGAAAATAAACTTTCATTTCCTTCGACTTTTTGCGGAAGCAAAATATGCACACATATTTCATCGAGTAAACAAACAAAATCTCTGTCACTGGATGTTCGAAATGTGTGATGAATGAATTATAAATATATATTATATTGTGTTGAATTTTGCCTTATACTCCTCTATATTGAATACATTTATTTCTGTAACATCTGGAGTCGACTACTTTTATATGATATACTCGTATCAATGAAGTTACATACTGGTAATAGTGCTCCAGCCATTGTAGTTGCCAGTGGGACGTTATTCTGTATTTTCGAATAATAGTTTTCCAGTGGGGACCACTCTGTAACCACACACATAAATTTACAACAAAGCTTAGACACAACACATGCCAAATTATGAAAATGTTGTGATGACTGATAAAGAGGACAGCATACCAGAGGTAATATCTCAATATGAAATGTAAATTATGAGCATAAGACACATTTTACTTAGAATTTTAATATTCAAACATTATCAATCAATTGCAGGATTCACAGTATATTCATGTTAGAGTTCTGTACGAACACAATTTTTTAAATTAGAGTGTTCCTGCTTTGGCTTCACTTAACTCCACTTCATTTATTTTTGCCAATAAGCATTTTCAATTTTCATAATATCACCCGGAGGAATGAAGGACATATCGTTTGGTATCATGTGATACACCCAAAAATATAACACCCAGGAAGAAGCTTTTAAAGTACGAAGTATTTTGATCAAATGTGTGAATTTAGGACGTTTCAAGTCGATTGAGCGATGTCTGTCTACCTGTCTGACTGACTGCCTGACTGGCTGGCTGACTGGATGGCTGGTTGGTTGGACATGATAACTGTTGTAAAATTTTGTAAAACTTCATGAAATTATACACAGTCTAATATTTTGCGTTGTTGTGGCCGATAATGTCAATTAGTCTGTAGCGACCCACATCTTCTCGTACTTCGCATTGGCCGCTTTTTCGAAATTCAATTCTTTTCCTTGTGTTTCATCGTTTTTGTTCATCGCTTTGTTTTATAACGTATGGTAAAATTTAAACAAATGTAACAAAATTCCATCTTTGCTCTCCAATTTCAAATTACGTAATATAATATAATATAGGGTAATTTTTTAATCGTAGTTTTTTTTTAATCGAATAAAACACTCAAATTTGCATCATATATAAATAATTTTTATTGGAATCGATGAACTGACCTTTGTCATTTAATTTTAAAGACAATTTCATGTAAATGTTGTCCGCGACTCCGGCTCAAAATGTCTATTCGGAACGTCAAATTTTTCGTCACTTTTTCGAACATTTGGGCTTGTGGTCCGCGAATAATGTCTGTTATGTTATCCCGTAACGCTTCAATAGTGTTCGGGTTGTCCACATAGACTAACGACTTGACATAACCCCACAAGAAATAATCAAGAGGCGTTAAATCGCAAGATATTGGGGATCAACTCACAGGACCAAATCGAGAGATAATTCATTAACATATCCGTTGTTTCACGAGCAGTGTGGTATGTTGCACCGTCCTGATGAAACCACATGTCAACCAAGTTCAACACAGCCAATTGGGGCAAAAAAAAAAAAATTCCTTGTGGTTGAGTAACGCATGCCCAATCGCTGATCACGGCGATGAATTGAGATTTCACGATCGTCATTAACACTGGTCGCTACGGCTGCAATATTTTCTTCGGTACGCACTCTATGCATACGAGTCGATGGTTTTATGTTTAACAAAGTAAATTTGGTGCAAAATTTGGAGATAACAGCGCGAATTGTTGATTCAGCAGGTCGATTATGACGACCATAAAATGGTCGTATCAAACGATGCACATTTGTCACATAGCACGAAGTTTGATAATAAATTTCAACGATTTCCAATCGTTTGTTAGTCTTTCCATGATGAAATGGCAGAGTATACTGTACACTTTTCACTTTGGCAAATGACGTTGGGCGCCATTACCAACCAGTGCTGTTAACCTGAAAAACGTAAATCTTAAAAAATCACCCTGTAGGGGCGAGACCTTTTAATTTAGTAAACTTATACATTTCTGCAATGGAAGTGGAAGGTATTGCCTTGCTGAAGTAAGTTCTGAAAATTAAAGCAACAACGATTATCGCAACCCTTCTGCTACTTCCCATCGGTCTATTTCTAAAGTCCTTCTTTCTTAAATCTACGAAATTCTCACACATTTGAATCTATCACAAAACCACATTGATATCTCTGTCAATTGCCAATCAATTACCGACATTATGGGTACGAATTGCAATAGTATTTAATCTATTTAATTTACTTATTATTGGCCAACAAGCTTTAAATTAAAACATTGTTAGATAAATGAAATGAAATCAATAGTTGTGTTAAGCATCAAATTTTTAATGCAAAACTATGTTAGAAAGTTGTGTAAAATGTTATGGTATTGAATCTCAGACATGGTAAATCGAAGTTGTTTTGAAATTGTGCTGATTTAATAGAAGCAGCCCGAAAGTTATGCATATTTCTGGATGTAACAGTTAATTTGCATTTGACAAAGTTTAACCTTTCTTGGTGACACGCATTAGATGTAGATTTACTTTTCTTTTACTATTTTGCAAACAATCCTCGTATGTCTACGTATACGTTGGTATACAATTACAACTGTAAACAATTTCCTTAAGGGACTTCAACTGATATGTTCAGTTTATCTTTTACACTTTGTTTGTAAAGTCACATATTTACTGACCTGGGTGAATCTACGAAATACACAGAAGGGATGTTGTATGGAAAAAAACCACCCATTTCACATATAACTTCAGTCATGGGAGACTAAAGTTCCCCCACAAAAAAGTTGGATCCTGCAACCGGAAATTGGCAGTAAACAAAGCGGGCTAACAAAACAAAAACCATAGCAAAATCAAATAAATACTTATTGCAGTAAGTCCTCCCATCACAGCTATTTAAGAGATATTAAAGATATTCAAACACAAATTTATGAACAAAGACCTTAAAATAATTGTATGAAAATACGGCAACAAAATAAAATATATTTCTAATTTAAAAATACGCCACTTTTCAATTAGTGGGTTGTTCTTCATGGTAGCAATTTGTAGGTATTGCATACGAATTGGAACAATATAAGCTTCTATTAATTGGCCTCATTTTAGAACTTTAGAAAGAAAATATTATTGATTATTAACATATGGAAGAATTTGAGGTAATAAAGATAAATTATATATTTATTTATGGAAATACTATTGATTTGTATATTATTGAAAAAATAAAAACAACTAGTGTAGAGAAAGAATACTAAGTAGTTCCCTTAAATTACGATTAAATTTAGTTTTCATTCAGACCTGCAATTTGTTGTTATATATATAAAGTAATTTTTTAAGACTTTACTTTTTCAGGTTGGCAGCATTGGTTGGTAATGGCGTCCAACCGTCATCTGCCAAAGTGAAAAGTGTACAGAATACTCTGCCATTTCATCATGGAAAGGCTAACAAACGAGCAATGATTGCAAATCCTTTAAATTTATTTTAAAAATTCGTGCTCTGTGACAAATGTGCATTGTTTGATGCGACCATTTTATGGTCGTCATAATTGACCTGCTTAATCAACAATTCGTGCTGTTGTCTCCAAAAATCGCACCAAGTTTACTTTGTTGGATATAAAACCATCGACTCGCATGCGTAGAGTACCGAAGAAAATATTGCAGCCGTAGCGACCAGTGTTAATGACGATCGTGAAATGTCAATTCGTTGCCATTTTCAGCGATTGGGCATGTATTACTCAACCACAAGGAATTTTTTTGCCCCAATTGGTTGAGTTGAACTTGGTTGACATGTGGTTTCATCAGGACGGTGCAACATGCCACACTGCTCGTGAAACAATGAATATGTTGATGCATGAATTTGGTGAGCAGCTTATCTTCAGATTTGGGCTTGAGAGTTGGCTCCCAAGATCATGCGATTTAACGTCTCTTGATTATTTCTTGAGGGGTTATGTCAAGTCGTGAGTCTATGTGGACAAGTCGAACACTATTAAAGCCTTACAGAATAACATAACATGCGTTATTCGTGGAATACAGGCCGAAATGCTCGAAAAAGTGACGAAAAATTGGACCTTCCAAATCGACAGTTTGAGACGGAGCCGCGGACAACATTTACATGAAATTATCTTTAAAAATTGAATGGCAAAGACCAATTTATAGGTTCCAATAAAAAATTTTTATATATGATACAAATTTGAGTGTTTTATTGGATTATTAAAAAAACTACGATTAAAAAATCACACTCTATATATGCTGGCACTTGCACTTCCTAGGCTGACAGAAATTAATTGCAATGTTTCATCAATCTCAAGAAAATATCTTTTTACGCCTCCACCCGGAGGAATGAAGAAATAACATCATTTGATAAGAGAAAAACGTAGCATCCAGAAGAAAGCGTTTAAAGTACCAGGCATCCTTTGGCCAAATGTGATTCTCGAACTTTTAGGCCAATTGTCGTAAATTTGAAACCTCTTAAAAGTATATTACTACCAAATCGTGCCTGAAAATTGATTGTACCCACCCACCCCTTCTGGTACATGCCATACAAATTGATTGCATTCCCGAAATTCATTTTCATTCATTCATTTGAGCTTATATATCGGATGGTACGGAAAGTTCGTTCGATTTTTAAAAGACATTTATTTACAAATTTATATACATGAAAACCATTACTTTAATCTATTATAATCTGTTATTTTAATCTATTGTAGTATCTCCTCCTTTTTAAATAACTTCTTCCCTCCTCTCTGAGCGATTTTGAAATCTTTCAAGTGGTTGATCAGACTGCAAATTAGCTGATAGTCAGACCGGTGGAGTCAGGGGGGTATGGTGGGTGAGGTAAAACTTCCCAGCCAAGCCCTGACAGTTTCCGACGGGTCCGCAAGGCAGTGTGAGGCAGCGTAAGGTATCCACACATCGAGGTTGCTCATAAACCTGAGTTCTTTTATGACCCCATGAACGGTTGAGACTGATTTTTTTTAAATATTTCAGCTATTGTCCTAAGTGCTGCACGGGGATTAACAATAATTAAATATCTCACCTGCTCGGAAACAATTTCTTTTGGTCGTCCTGATCTGCGAGCGTCCGTTACGGTGAAATCGCCCCTATAAAAAGTCTGTTAAAGCATTTCTGGCAAGTTCCGTTTTCGTCATAAACAGACTTTATTTTTCGGGTAGCTTCAGTAGCCGTTTTTCTTTTTCGGAAATAACACAGCATAATATGCCTAAAATGCTTTTTTTCTCATTTTTCCCACTTTTTAAAACTTTTTTTTTTAAATGCTATAATCACTCATGACTAGAAAGAGAATACAAGTAAACAATAGTAAACAGGTTAGAGAAGGGATGAGATCTGGACCTACAGTTGAACGACAACTCCGAACATCACAATTTGAGAAGCATTTACCAGACTTTGTCAGACACATCGTGATAACCACCCTTTATATATAGATAGTTGGTTGTATGCGCAGTTGAACCCGCGATCATCCGAACGGTAGTCACGTGTGCTAATCATTGCGTCACGGTCCGTCACAACTGGCACAACATACTTAAACCCACATTTGTGAAACTTAAGATAACCTTTGTCTTTTCTTCAAGCAGTTGTACCGAATTCAAACAAATTTGGGTTAAGCGTTTGGTGAATTAAGTTCTGAGAATGAAATTGTAAGGCAATTCCTATCTCTTTTTGGTATGTCTCATAAAAATGTACTGATATACATATTAAAATGTAATTTTCCCCTGTAGTCCCTAATTCGTAAACTGAAGTTACTTAAATATTTGTTAATTATATTACGTTATAATGCATAGTAAAATTTAAAAACAAAAAACTAGAGCGTATTTAGCACCGAGAATGAAAATTAGCGGCAGTGACCGATTTAGGAAAAATCAATAGTTTTCCTATTATTTCGAAACGGAGGATTTCAGAAAGTAGTAATTTTACAACTTTTACTGCACTTTATTTAGTTCAGACTATTTCTTGATAGGAATCTTGCAGTTTACTACGCTATTTCTGATACCACTCACACTTTTGCACCACTGCATAACGACTCTGGATGAATGTGTATATGTACGTCAGATCACCTGACTGAAATTTCTATACCTATTCTATATTCTATTCTATACCAACGTATACATATCCATACATAATATAATTGAGTCCGGGATGAACCTTGTTTAGAGTAGTTCACATCAGCCATTTCCTTTTTTGTCATAGCCCCTATAAAGACTTGAAAATAACTATTACAGGTTTCATATACTGTGCAAACATTGGAATTTAATCACATTTAGGCAACAAGGGCTGGTTGTTCGGGTCCAGCCCTCCAGTCCTCATAAAAAGGGGTCACCAAGCTTGGTGTTACAGATTGTTTACCCAGCAAAAAAGAGCATCTAAAGATGTCGAAATATCCGCAAGTCATAATTCGAGAGCAATGCAAATTTTTATAATCATCGATGAAATTAACATGGACTTGTCGTAAAAGAGATACTGATCTTTTTGGCTCCATTTCAGCACATTTTCAACAGATCTCATACAACAATGAAAAGCGTATGACTTTTGTGTGAAGAATTTGTTTTTGTAAGTGGTTACGAAGTGACGCTCAGTTCCCTTCGTCCAAAACAGATGATAACCTTCATTACAGAAATCATTAGTTGCATCTCGGGATAGCATTAGAATTTCATAAAAACATTTACGATACGATATATCGGTGCATGGCAGTTTCGTGGTTATGGTCGGCGAGAGCCCGAGCCTCTTTTACACTTCAACAACCACCACGTCGCAAGCCGCCCTCAGTTTTCGAATAAATACCAATATAAGTCTCAGGTACCTAATCTCTTTTTTCCAGAAAGTATACATTTTCCGTAAGTCAATTAGATACAGAGTATGAATAGGAACTCAGATCTGCTGGTTTCCAGCCCACTCAATTGAGCCTAAGCTCCCCCCACGTCGCTTGTAATGAATTGGAACCTGAGTTCCAAAAGGAAAAAGGCATAATATTTTACAATGTATTTAACTGAACTTTACATTTGAAATCGAAAAATTTATAATGCTGTATTATCCTTATCCTTATCCCTATCCTTATATAACTATAATTTGTGGGAAACTTTTCATATTTATTCATAATTACTATTTGGAATAGTAAAATACTTGCTATGACCACGAAAACCTTAAATAGTCAACACATATTTCAGATTTATGTAGAAAATATTCATTTTTATATTTGCCAAGACATGTAGAAAGCATTCCATCACAATCATTTCAAAGCAATCAACATGTTAAATTAAGCGATACAAACAATTAGATTCATTGCCCATCAACCAAACTAACACAATGTGCCGAAACGAAAATCCTATTTTACACTTAAATTGTTGCTACCCTTCCACTCCAAATGGGGTGCAAAACTTCAATAGATTTATCTATCACAAAATCACTGCGAGACAAATTTCAATTACTCCGTTCATTTCACAAGATTTATTACTTCATATTAAGCCTTTCACTAAAGTGCTAATAAAGTGCTATAAATTACGCAATATTGATTGTAATGGGGCAGAACAATTACCCTTAATTTCTGTAGCAACTTTCTGTGTGCACTCTTAAGTTTGCTCTCTTGGCCTTTTGATGTACTATCAGCGCCATTAGCATAGTAGGCTACCATCAATGTAAAGCGCTTCGGGCGAGTTAAAAAGAGGATTTAATGACTTGCAAATTCTTGATTTGTGATCGATCATAAGCATTGTGTTAATGGCAAGGATTTGTCATGCAATTGCCCACTCGTTCCACCTTAATACATTTACGAAATTGAATTGTTGCTTTTACGCATTTTCCGTAAGGGCAGGGACTACTTTTTTCAGGTTACCTAAGTAACATGGAAAAGTAGGTCAGTTTTACTGATATTAAAAATGTTCCTAATAAATTTTTTGCTGGATCAACTTTCGTAAAATATGTTAGTTCTTTGATTTTATTATATCTTCACGTGAAAGATTGAAGGTATATATCATTTGATATGCAAACATATAACATATATAATATACCTATATATGTATTACTTTTGTTATTACTATTTAACTTATAGGTTAAGTTAGGTTAGGTTTTATATATACAGGTTAATAGATGGCAACATTTTTGAAGAAAATCTTGAAAATTACAATTTTTTCCATTTCTTTAGTCTTAGAACTAACTTTGAACAATATTTAGCTTCCAAGTTCAAGCGGTTCAACCAAACAAACAAATGCACATAGTTTGGTATTTTATCTGTATATATGTTATCAACCATAATATAATTAACGAAAACTAAGGTTACTGTAGTCTACCAAGTGGAAATTACTAAATTTCGAGAAGAAAACAACCGATTTGTGTGAGAGGTACTAGAAGCGGTGCAGCTCCTTTCTATTCTTACACCCAAGCATGACATATTCCAAATTTGCCTGAAATCGGAGCGACTAGATATAAAATATATTTGTGGTCACAACCCGTAACAGTCTAACTCGAGTTAGGACACAATTGAGTTATTAGCACCATCGTATTCAGCGTATCTAAATTTATTTGCTCTAAATTTTTCATGTTTGTATCTCTTCTAGGAAGGCAATTAATCCTAAAAAACCTAATAGCTTGAGTTATTTTTCTAAATGACTGTTTTGGCATAACTGCCTAAGTCAATTTAGGATTACAACAAAAATAAACATTTTTTCATCATTGCCTAAATCAACTTAAGTCGTTAGTTTTATGAATTCTTATATAGGTATAACAACCTAACTCAACATGAGAGATCGAATCCGAAATATTTTGACATAGAATAATAATTTATGTCAATTTAGGCGCACTTAAAGTTTTTTATTTAATCTGGAATAATAACCTAACTCAACTTGAACTTTTTTAATTTTTTTCGTTCAACAATTCATAAGAGCCTAAGTGTCTTTTTCGATAATATCTTTTGACTGTGAGAATATAATTGTTTGTTTTGTTAACAACTAAGTAAAGAAATTCTTTTCCGTGGAATCTGTAGCAAAGTTTTCCAAAAAACACCTTCTCCTGATTTTCAGTGAAGATTCAAAACTTTAAACTCCTGTACTGAAAATATTGAAAAACAGACTTAGGCTGTTATGAGTTGTGATCACAGATATGTATTTAAAAATAGACAAATTGAACATTCGTATTAGAGGTATTGGAACCCATGACTGTTATAACAAAGCCCAATGCACCCAAATCACATAATCATGTGCAGTCTACGGTATTTAAACCAACCGACCACACCCAAAGAATGCCATTCAACTGAGGCATAAATTATGAAGGCTAATAGAAATTTGAAACCTCCTTACGTCATAAATAAACGAATCAAGACCAATAATACAACGCACTTGAAATAATGTAAATACGAATCAGATGATCCAACGGATCAAATGTAAAAATACACTGCATATGGAATAATGGAAACATAATTTAGAACAAAGGGAACGTAGAGAAAATAGTAAATCTAGAATGAGATCAAACTGTATAAATAGCAGAAAACATTGATAATAAAGAGAGAGTTAAATTTGCTACCACACAAACCGGATGTGCTTTCGGAACAGGACTTGCACTGCATACAAGTGTAAGAACATCGACATAGTGCGGGAATCTATTCTGCGAAACAGTATAGAAAAAATTAAAACCTCCTGAAATTATGTGAACCCTTCAATAGAAGAAACGGAATCAGTGCCTCTATTCTTCCGTATTCATAACTGTTTTCCTCGAAGTTGAAGCAACGCGTAAAATTGTGATTGATCGCTCGATTATTTCAAAATTTTACAAAGCATTGTAAAGTAATGTAATGGACAAAACTTTAGCCTGTGCCTGCTTACCAAGTAGAAATCAGACGAAATTGATTTGTTGTTTATTAGCATTTTCCGCAAGGGAAAGATCTATTTTTTCAGACTACGTAAGTAATATGGAAAATTAGGTCAGCTTTACTTATTTTAGAAATATTCCTTATAATTCCTCGCCTTTCGAAAAATATGTTAGTTCTTTGATTTCATTATATCTTTACACAAAGAAATATCATTAGATATGGCAAACATATAACATGTAAAAGGAAACACAGTGCTAAATATATTTTGATGTTACTTCTTAAGTCAATTGAGCCGTGTCCGTCTGTCTTTATTAGTTATGCGATAGACATGGTAACTGATGCAAACCTTTAAGAAACGTTTTAAAATGTAGCCGCAGATTGTAAGTGGACTACAGGTGTGTTCAAAAAATAAGATGAATTTCATTTTCTCAAAAAATATTTATTTATTCATCAATTTCTGTTTTATCTCCTTCAAAGTAGTTCCACTCAGATATAATACACTTGTGCCAGCGTTTTTTCAATCCTCAAAGCGTTTTTGGTACGCACTTTTTAGTATGTCCTTAAGCTCTCTAAGCGATTGGAACAAAGAAGTTGCATCAAATTTTGTATAAAAAACTCAAAAATACTTGAAATGTTGACAGTGGTATACGGTGAGAGTACTCTGAGTCAAAAAAATGTTTACAAGTGATACAAGCTTTCTACAGAAGGCCGAAAAGATGTGAATGACAACGCTCGCTCTGGACGCCCAATACATCAAAAACCGGTGAAAATGTTGAGAAAGTGAAAAAAATTGTTATGAAGAATCGTCGAATCACAATCAGAGAAGTTGCTGAGGATGTCGGCATATCGGTTGGGTCATGCCATGCAATCTTTTCGGAAATTTTGCGCATGAAACGTGTGGCAGCGAAGTTCATTCCAAAATTGCTGAATTTTGACCAAAAACAACGTCGCATGGGCATCGCTCAGGAATTGTCGAATGACGTCAACGATGATCCAGATTTGCTTAAAAGGTTCATAACTGGTGACGAATCATGAGTATATGGTTATGACATCGAAACCAAAGCACAATCGTCCCAATGGAAATGTCGAGGAGAACCAAGACCAAAAAAGGCACGCCAAGTTCGATTAAATGCCAAGGTTTTGCTCACTGTGTTTTTCGATTAACATGGCGTAGTGCAGGAGTTCTTACCCAAGGTAGTACTGTAAGGAGAATTGCTTTGAAGTTTTGCGCCGTTTGCGTGAAGCAATACGAAAAACGCACCCGGAATTGTGGAAAACGTTTATAATTTTTGCATCATGATGATGCACCTGCTCACTCATCTTTGGTTGTGAGGGACTATATGGGCAAAAACAACACCGTTATCATGCCTCAGCCACCGTATTCACCAGATTCACCCTGCGACTTTTTCCTGTTTCCAAGATTGAAGAGACCCATGAAAGGACGGCGTTTTGCAACGATTAAGGAGATAAAAACCGAATCGCCGAACGCGCAAAGCACTTGTCTTATTTATGCCTCTCGCAAACAAACTAAACAAGCTATAAGAATAAAACCGTCAACATATCTTCGAGGCGGGTGTACCAACATAAAACAAAATCATAATCGAAAATCGAATGTACGTAGCACACGAATTTTAAAATGTTGTCTCCTTTTTTGAACACACCTCGTATAATTCCCTAAAGGGGAGGACCTTATAAATTGATATTTGAATGTATTGAACCTACATAAGTTTTTCATATGTTCCTTTGCCCGATGGTATGAAAGCACAAGTCATTCGATACGGTCAAAAATGTAGCAGAATGAGGCGTCTATTTTACCAGGTACCTTTTGACCAGATGTGTTTCAAGACTTTTTAAGTGTAGTGAGCGAACGTGGTGCAGTGAAGTCAGTTGGGGGAATAAAAACGGAATACATTGCCATACCTCTTCCGGTACTGCCAATACAATTTGGCTGATTGATCGGAATTTCATTTTGATGCTGTAATCTTTAGTTCCTAGACGGCAGTTACTTAAATTTTCGACAGTTATAAAATTAACCGGCTAACCACGTCGTCTTTGGTAAATGCTATACAAATTACATAATTTTAAACACATATACATTCAAATACATTCAAATGTTTCACCCAATTGTACTAAATTCAGTATAATTTAATCGCATCAGGCTTTTATTAAACTCAGTGCTGTGAATGAAAATGACAGAGTATTTTTTAAAGAATCAACTGACTTAGCAATCTCTTTTGCATCAAAAGCAAAATGATGTTAGGTAAAAGTATCATCTGACTGAAATTTTTATAATGGTC
Source organism: Philornis downsi (assembly GCA_019455685.1). Taxonomy (NCBI): domain Eukaryota; kingdom Metazoa; phylum Arthropoda; class Insecta; order Diptera; family Muscidae; genus Philornis; species Philornis downsi. The sequence goes on along the minus strand of JAHXMU010000300.1, from coordinate 508,382 downwards.
TTAATGCAAAAGGCTATTGTATAGTTACAATTCGACATGGTCTACATATCCAGAAATGAAAATTTTTTAAACACTTTGTATTGTGTCTGTTTCTACATCTTTGCATATTTGCATCAGATTCCATTGCCGTTACTACTTGTGTTCAGGTTGCATTTACAAATTCTGGTCTTAGATTATGAAATCTTTCATGCCAATCGGATTAGTACTAGTTTCTGTTTATTTACTTGAGCTTGAAATTTTTAATTAATTCAATACAAATCATTTTTAATGCTTTTCTGCAATTGTTTCAAAAATCAATGAAGTGACGTGGAAAACAAAGCCAAGTTCGTAATTCTAATATTGCATTTTTGTTTACGGTTTTGGAGCAAAAAAACTGCTTTGCAATATTTCTCGAAATTTTTTGGCAGTTACCCATTTGCATAGTACAACAATCTACTTAAATATAAAAGTAATTGGTTCATTTGCATAAAAACAAAAGTGATAGGAGAAAAGATACACAGGATGAGTTACTTTGAGAGAAGGTATTCAATTTACAAGTATTGATATTTATAAATTCCCTATATTATACTAAGTTTATTTTGTATTATTTACTTGAACATATCAACTTACTTGTATGTATGTATGAATGTGCTACTCTTATATGTCTATTGAAATTAATTTTAAATGCATACTATTAAATTGTGGTTCTTCATGTACTGGTGTTAGTTAGATCCTCTGGCCAATAGTGTTTTTTACTTCAATATTAAACAAATAAATTTAAGCTTGTCGTGCTGAATGCTATGTACGTGTATGAACTGGTATTTTATCGGACGCTTCGTTAAAATGGTAACACCACAATACCAGCATGACCAACATTGCCTCGCCGCACAGTAATCAAGCACAATGCAACCAGCGGTAGGCGGAAGGCCATAACCACATATAGCAGGCTGAATTATTTTCACTGTAAGCGATAAATACACATGCATGTGGGATTTTGCACTTCAAAATACATTAAGGAATTTCATTTAAATGATTGCTGATACCTCCTGCCGAAGGATACATACGAGGCACAAAATTTATGAACGGCCCTATCTATTGGTATGCTAACAATTTCAAATTATATCAGATGCCTAAAGGTATCTGATAATTATATTGTTAATTTAAATGCATAACCTTAACTTAAATCAATTGTAATATGGAAACTTCAGTCATTTCGACTCCAAACAATAAAGTGCTATAAAAAAAATGTCTTCGGTACTCACCTCAGCCTCGATCAGACTACGAAAAACAAAGAAGACACAAAAAAGTTGGGAAAAAAATTCTTTTTATTTTCAACATAATCTCTTCTAGCTCGATACATTTTTTTCCAGCGATTGTTAATGCCTTCTACACCCTGTTTATAGTAAAAACTATCGAAGTCCTTGAAATAGCCATTAACCTCAGACTCCTCAGATTTACCACCGAGTCATTTATTCAAGTCTGAAAATAGAAAATAGTGCGGGAGAGCTTCATCTGACGAATAAGGTATGTGATGAAGCAATTCGATCTTCAGTGCATTAATTTTGACCGCCTTCGCACTAGTGGATGTGTGAACTGGAGCATTGTCTTGATGAAATAACACATTCGTTTTCGTCAAATGAGGCCTTTTTCCATAAATCATTTATTCATCACCTAAACACTGTAATATATTAGCATAACATTCGCCGTTGGTGATTTTTCCTTTATGAAGACAATCAATAAATATAATATAAAATCCCATGCACACCCCAAGAAACAGCCGCCATTACCTTTCCCTTATTCTTTAGGCACGATTCTCCTGCCGCCAGTCATGACTGTTTCCCTGTCTTAGTTGTGAAGTGGTGAAGTGATGTCTCATCTATGGTTATAAATCGACGCGAAAATATCGCCAAACTCAACTGAAACATCTTCGCGACGCAGTGTTTGCTCTATTGAAAGCAAGCTAGCGCACAGTTTTTGTCCTCAAATCTTCGGTCAATATACGATGTACAGCACTTTTCTAAATGCCTGTCATTTCAGCTAGCTCACGTGCTTTCACCCGACAATCATCCAATATCATTTTGTGAATTTTCTCAACCGTGAAGATCTCAATAGATCGACCGCGGTGGTGTTCGTCTTGGCAGTTCGGACGGCCTTGTTTAAATTCCACTACCTAATATATTACAGTCGTAAACGATGGAGCAGACTCACCCAGAGTAGAATCTAGTTCAAATGTAATATTCGTTGAACTGAGACCTTTCAAATGGAAATATTGAATTACAAAACGGTGATCAATTTTTTCCTTGTCCACAAATCCACTGAGATTGTTTACTTTTGATGGCTCAAATAAAAATGCAACAACAATAAACAACGTGACGCTTTTTTGTTATGAGCTTGCCACTTTTCACCAAAATAATTTTGTCCAAACGACTAGCATCATTTGTATCTCAGGTCTTCTAGTTTTTGGGTCCACCTTCGTAAATATTTGCGATATTTGATGGAACGATTATATTATGCCTGGAAGCACGCAGTGGTGTTACCAATGGCCATTGCCATTGATTTCGTCTAATTAACAGATGGTAAATACCGTGGACTTGAACCAAGATCACGTCATACTCTATCAAACAAGGAAAATCGAGTTCTGCATATTAGTACAACATTTTGCCTTTTGGAGGGCAGAGCGAGTTCATTTTCCTATAGTATTCTTCTCCATGGCTCGTAAACTCAAGCAATTTTCCAAAACTCTAAATAATGAAATATTTAAGAATTTAGTTTCTTACATTTTGCGAGGTAGGAGTTGCAGGAAAACATTTACATATATATGTAAATTTCGGAAAACCAGTCAATTTTTATTGGAGTTACAAGAAGGGACATGCCAATGTAGTTTATTTTCAGTTATAAATACTAAGAATTTTTTTTTTGCCTCAATTGACTAAGTTGAACTTGGTTAACATGTGGTTTCATCAGGGCGCTTCAGCATGCCATACTGCTCGTGAAACAATGGATATGTTGAGGGATGAATTGGATGAGCAGCTTATCTCTCGATTTGGCACTGTGAGTTGGCCGACAAGATCGTGCGATTTAACGCCTCTTGATAATTTCTTGTGGGGTTATATCAAGTCGTTAGTCTATGTGGACAAGCCGAACACTATTGAAGCCTTACAGGATAACATAACACACTTTATTCGTGGAATACAGGGCGAAATGCTCGAACAAGTGACGAAAAATTGGACATTCCGAATAGACATTTTGAGACGGAGCCGCGGACAATATTTACATGAAATTATGTTTAAAAATTAAATGCAAAGACCAATTTATCGATTCCAATAAAAAAATTTTATTATATGATGTAAATTTGAGTGTTTTATTTGATTTGAAAAAAAAACTACATTCAAAAAATCACCTATATAAATGCCTATGCCGCTAAGAGCGGCCGTTCCTAATGCTGTGGACTGCAGATTTTGGTAGAGGTTGTAAAAATTTCGGCGCTACAAAATGTTGAGTGTGCTACGATTTCAATGCCTATCTACCGCGTTTTTTTATAGAAAGTACCTTATCCGTCGGGATATGTGGCCAGTTTTTTTTAAGAAACTGACTTATAATGCAAGTAAAAATACAGTAAAATACCAATCCCTTTAAATAATGAGAATTTGATTTGAATTTTCATTCCACCTATATCACTCATGAATAGTGCTTGCCTCCTATGACGAGTCTATGTCATTTGCATTGGTGATTACGCAATTTTGCATCACTTTCCCATCACTAGTTGTGATGAATATTCGCTTCTTTGGATGCACTTTTTTGCTCGGTTATAGAATGAAAAGTTAGGTAATCACATAATCTGTTTTCCATGTCATGTGCCACTGGCGTATCGTTATACATTTCTGGTATCAGTTGTGCCAAAGATTTTACAATTGCCCCACCTTTGTATAGCTACACCATACTTTGTATCAGTTGATCGTCTCATATATGTATTTGACACAGTTGCTATGACGATGAAATGTTCTTCTGGCAATTTTACCAATACCGCATGTGAGCGTAAACGTGAGACTTAAATCTTTGGAAATGTTTGTGTGCAAATGCAGGATTTTCATGCTATAGCAAAATACACATTTATAAAATATTTGCTTCCGAATGGATAGCATGTATTTATTGAGGGATGCTGAAAATAACATCTGTCATCAAGTGATCCAGACACACGTACCACATTTAAGGATGCTGTAAGACTTTGAATCGATTCTTATAAATATCTAAGACAATTTGTCGTACAACATGAAACAATACAATAGCAATAAAATTGCACAAGTAAAGGCCAACCCACATTCATAGCAGCCTTTATGCGAAAATGTATAAAGCACGATTCGTACGTGTTTGTTACTTCTTTTTGCAAAAATTTGCAATCTGAGTGTTAAAAATAACCAATTAATATAATCACATGATGAAAAAACAGAAAAGACCGCTTAAAGCAGGATTATAGAATGTCTTATTAGCGGACTTCATGGTAGCAGTTTCTTTTCTTTTTAAATTTAATTTAATTTATTACTAAATATTCTATTATGCATTTCAAATCTCCAACTAAAATAGAAAAAATATATTCAGTGTTTTGTACTAAACATTTTTCAAAGATAATTAAAAATTTAGAAAATTGACAAATGAAAGACATTTTACATTAACCTAATAAGAAGTTATATTTTACATGTCTTTCAGTTATAGAATGAGGCAATTTACAAGATACTTAAATACCTGTAATTTTGAAGTAACAGATTTCTCGCAAAATTGCATATTCGATTTCAGAATTTCAATTTGGTTTCATCTGAAGACCAAACATAACATTAACAAAAAAGTAGTCTATATTAAGGAAATGCATGCTAATGTTATGAAAAAATAAGCGAAGCAGTTTCTTTCCGATATTTTATTGGTAACTCAAACATGATGGTTCTTAAAATCGAAACTGTTCTTATTTCGCTACAGTTTTCGATATAAGGCTTGGCAAATTTTGGAAATCTTTTGAACCACAACTAATTTAGTGATTACAATTCGCCTTGTATCACTCATAGTTTTCGCGATATAATGACACAGAATACGGAAATGCCAATAGTTACCCTATAACTAACAATAATATTTTGCGTCAACCTGTGTTGCATCTAGTTCTACGGATCTGTTATAAAAATCTAAGATTATACTAACGGAACATTTTTGAAATCGTTTAAAAGATATAACCATAAACGAACTAATACCAAACGTTTGAAATCACCAAATCGAAACTTATTTTAATTTAGTACTCAATATTTACAAGCTGTTTTTAGAAAATGAACTACTAAATTAGTTCGTCAAACAAACGAACAACAATATGTGTTCGCCTTTATAATTCGAATAAATTTTCGTTTTGTAGAACTATTATTTTCATTGAGTCAGTTCACAATAAAACTATTATTTTTGTGTGAATTTGAAAATTTGAAATTTTTGTATATACAGTAAACCCCGGTTAATTACCTCACTCAAAATATCAAGCTTTTTGGGTAATTATCCGGGCGAGGCATTTAAACAAGACACGCCTAATTGCCTTATGTGGGTAAATAAACGAGACACGCCTAATTGCCTTATTTGGTTAATTAAGCGACAGACGCCCAATTGCCTTATATTGGGAATTATACGAATCAGGTGAAATAGAAACACGTTTACAAATGAGGTTTTTAAAACAAAAAATATTTTATTAAAAATAATTCAAATCACAGAATAAATAAAGCAAACAAAAATTCAATTCATCAAACATACAATAAAGGAACATGGAACAATAGACTTATCAAAAACAATAATTCTTATTTGAAATAATCGTTAATTTTAGTTTGGCTCATATTTGAAACTTCGGATTTCAAAATTTTTGACTCCAAGTTTTCAATTTCTTCTGTATCAAAAGTTTTATTTCTGATATACCGACGAAGAACGTCAACTGCTAACAAAGCCTCTTTAAAGGACGGAATTGCAACATTTGTCTCGTTAATAACATCATCTTCCACAGAATTGTCCACGCTTTCGATCTCCTCAATAATTTCGGTATCGGTTAGCATACCATAACACTGGATGTTTTCATCGCAGTTGATGTATTCATTCATGTTGCGCGGTGCAGTGACAATATCTACAAAATGTTCTTCAATGTCATCGATTTCTTCCAATTCTCTGATCAATGAAAAACCACACTGAAAATAGAAACTATACCTATGTTTATTCAAATATAACATTTATATGAAAAATACTGGTAAATGTACAAACCTTACGAAAGCAATTTACAACAGTTTCTTCTTTGACAAGCCACCAAGCTCTTTTAATGTAGTACAATGCATCTAAAATTGTAATCGATTTAATAAATTCCTGCAATTGAAGACCCTTTTCCAAGGCGACCAATTGCTTTCTCACGATAATCTGGCGATAATGTGCCTTGAATGAATGTATTATACCTTGATCTAGAGGCTGAATCAGTGCCGTTGTATTTGGTGGAAGAAATTGAACATTTATATTCTGCAAATCAACTGTAACTTTGTGGCATGATGCATTGTCAATGAATAATACAATCTTTCGGTTCTGTTTGCACATTTCGGCATCAATTTCTTGTAAGATGGAAATCCATAAAGCATTGGTCATCCAAGCATTTTTATTTGCGAAGTATTGGACAGGAAGATGTTTATTCCCTTGAAAGCATCGAGGATTCCGAAACTTTCCAATTGCAAATACTTTTTTGTACGTCCCCAAAGAATTGCACAGAAATAACAGGGTAACGCGATGTTTCTGAGATTTACCGCCTTTGATTTCATCGCCCGTACGCGCTAAAGTTCCATTTGGCAAAACTTTATAAAAAAGCCCACTCTCATCAGCATTAAATATATCTGCCGGAGGGTACTTTTGCAGAATTTCCGAAAAACTACTGCTTTCCAAATAGTTCTGAGCACCTTCTTTGTCATTTTCATTGCTTTCTCCGTGTATCTTTTTGAACTTGATATTGTTTCTTTTCTGCCACCTCCACAACCAACCTTTGTTTGGCTCAAAATCGGAGTTCATCTTGATAGCAAACTCCTTTGCTTTATTAAGCACCATTTGACTACAAATAACCGCATTTCCTAGACGCATTTGATCAAACCATATCTCCAGGGCCCTTTCCACATTAGTGTGATTGGATTGTCGACAACGCTTTATTTCCATGTTTTTGTTTGACTCGGCAATGGCACAAATCTTGTGCTCATTTCTAATAATCCGATTAACAGTAGAAATGTCACATTTGAACTCCTTGGCCAATTGATGCTTCGATTTTTGCTTCTTTTTCCATTGCGATATTAGCTGTAGCTTTTGTTTAATTGACAAAGCTGTGTTCTTTGGTGCCATTTCGCCAAAACGTTGAATATGTATTCACAATATTAAACACAACAAAATTTTAACTTTGAAGAAATTCTTTGTTTGACAAGTATCTACTTGGAGTTGATTGCAGTTGCCAGATTTGTAAAAATTTTGTGCAGGTAAATAAACAAGTGTCAACTTGGAAATGATTGCAATTGCCAGATTTGTAAAAATTTGTTTCGGGTAAATATGCGGGGAAAATTTAAAGGCAATTTTATTTTGGGAATAAAATACTTCGGGTAAATGAACGAAATGGGTAATTAGCGAAATGCAAATAACCGTGGAATTTTGTTTTGAAAAGTGTGCATAATAAATGGGGATTCAGAAATTAAGGTATTTAACGGTGGAAGGCAGTTAAGCGTGGAGGTAATTAAGCGGGGTATACTGTACGTGCAAAATGGCAAAATTGTTTTTTTTTTTACTGGGGTAGTTGACGAAAACTTTCGTATGTTTTAGTTCTGAATACTTTCGTTCACAGGTGTTTCGTTGGCATCATAAAAACAAGCTGCTATCCTCGAAATTGGAATAACATAATCGCGCGTATTAGTCAAGAGGCGTCAAGTCTGGGCTACGTGGGAGCCATGGGATGTCACCTCTTTTCGAAATCAGTCTGCCAGGGAACATCTGCTTCACCACCGCCATGGAGTCATTTGATGTGTGACAGGCAGGTCCATCTTGTTGGAACCAAGTTCTGGAATTCACTATTCTTGAACTTTAAATTTCTGGAGCCAAAAATCCGTCCAACATCTCAACATAGCGTTCCGTATTAACCGTAACGTTTTGGCCCCGCGCATTTTCGAAGAAAAAAGGACCAATTATTCCTCTGCCAGAGATTGCTTCCCATACTGTCACTTTAGGACTATGCAATGGTTTCTGGTGTTTCATTTTGGGATTTTCACTGTTCCAGTAACGACACTTTTGACGGTTTACGAAACCATTCATAAGGAAATGAGCCTCGTCAGAGAAAAGGATATTGTCAAAATTGGAAAATCGATTAAGCATTTCATTAGCAAATGCGAGCCTTGCTATGAAGTCAGACTCTTTTAATTCTTGTGTAAATTGCAGCTTATATGGATGCAGTTTAAGATTCAATGTTAAAATTCGTTGCCAACTTCGTCACGATAATTGCAAGACAGACGATCTCTTGCGAGTCGACATTTGTGGATTTCCTCGTACTGACTCCATAACTCTCTCAACATTGTCTTCGCTCCTAGATGTTCTTGGGCGACCATTTGCTTGTGGTTTAAATGTTGAACCGGTCTCTTCGAAACGCTTTACCCATATTTTAATTAAATTAATACTCGGAGCTTCACTAATTCGCCGTAGTCCATATTCAGCACAATATAGTCGCCTAGTAGCAATATATGAACAAGAGTTCTCGTAAAATGCGCGACGCTTCCCGTCGAAGTGATTCATAGCGACTAAAACTCCATGAGCCCGTCAACCCAACGATGTAGGCGCCCCCCCGCACGCGCCTTTTCCACCCCGCAAAAAAAGATGATGCAATATGCACGTTCTGTTGCGCCACCTTGTATAATCCCTTCGGAAACTGCATCTTTTAGTATTGTTGAACAACCGTGCTCATAATCAAATCGGTCCATAAATCGGAATTGTTTCTTTCCACGTCTGTCAAATATTACTCGACGTCGTTATTAATTGCCAAATAAATTGTAAAAATATTAAATAAAATTCAGAAAATGAATCATTTTCAAAAGCCGGATTTCCACATTGTATGATTAAGGTTGTTCTTACTGGATCAATCGTCCCCATTGTGGCATCTGCTAGCCATAGCTTGATTGACGACATATCAACTCGACACCAGATTAATTGGACTACCAAAACGTCTTACTTTTATATTAAATATATTGACTTTGACATTTTTCCAGTGAAATTTCGAATTTCGAATTTTTAATATCTTTCAATACCACGTCTATAGTTAGCGTTGAGCCTTAAAAATGCGAAAGCTCTTTCTAGTATTTATCTATATAATACCAAAATTGAATTCAGTTCCGTCTATAGTTCCCATCTGTAGTTTACAGCGTACAGGATGGTATTCTAGTCCAGATAAATGAGATTGTCGGAAATGATCCCCTATCATGTCGAATTTGCTCATTTTTCCAATAAAAATAGGTAGTATTTCTCATGTCCACAATTACGATGGCTGCTTGAAAAATTACATGAGTTCGAATCTCTTTTTTCAGTGTTCATATGATACAATTGTTCGGTTTTACGTTGGTGTAAAAATGTGTGTCAAATCCGCGATTTCCCATTCTAGACACCAAAGGATGTGTGAGCTTTGCTCATGCTTTTTAAAATTAAGTCTGGGTTTCTTGAAATACATTGCATGCAAGGCTCCAGATGGACTAAACCAAATATGATAATGATTCTCCGATACGTGTAAGATTACTCAGTCGTAATATTTTGTTTCATCAGAGCGTTTTTTTAGTGAAGTGGTTGCAAAAGGAAACGATAGGAAATGATGATAGGTTCCCTATTCCGGGTGAGTATTTATATCAAATCAAACTCAGTTTTGAGCTTTATTTATAAATTTTTGCTTATTTCGCGACGTGAAATGTTTTTAGAATCAATTTTTGTATTTTGTAAAAATACTTTTCTTACCAGACCACATACACAAGTCATAGGATGTTTTGCTGTAATTGTAAATGAATTCATTAAAATCTTAATGAATTATTCTCAGATTATTTCCAATCCAATTATAAAGATTTAAAGATTTAGTTTAAGTAAATTGATGGGTTCCTATCAAAAAAGCACTATAAAATAATCAAAATTACAAATTTCTAAAGTTGGTTGTATGGTGTTGTATGTGTGGTACCCTAAGGTGCGGGACAACGCAGTATATTCCGATTCGCATGCATGATAAATTAAACTGAATGAAATATACGAATCTAGAAATGTAAGTTTTACATATGGTAACTTGTATGGGAGATACCAGACAGAGCGTATTTATTCGGTCGATTTATTTTACATGCATAAACTCAATATAATGGTCCAAAATAAATGACAAGAATTTAAGTAAATTCAGGCTACAAATTAAGGATTACAGTGGAATTTTTAATTTCGATAAATCGTTTAGTCTGTACGGAATGTACCAAAATGAGAGTAGCAGCGTCGCCCATTTTTCTTCTCAAAACTTAGTTTGCCAAATGTATGATATCTACCAAAATTGGCCGATATCTACGTTTTCGTTTGAGAACCTACTTTGACAAATACTCAATATGTACCAAATTTGACTAAATTTAGTCCATCTGCATAGAAGACATGAATCTAGTAATATATATTGTAAATCGGTCATTTGTCATATTATAAACAAGTACAATGGACAAAAAATTACTGCTGTCTAAAAATGGCGAGTTACAAAAGGGAAATCGAGTTTTGGTTAGATCATTCTGTAAGTGAGATACTTGATGGTATGTGTAACTACAGCCTATTTATAGTACCCGATTACGGCCTGACAAGTTGTTAGGCTGTGCGAAATTTTAAGAACTTCCATAGAGATTAACAACAATCACCGTGTCTAGAAGCCAGCTAGACAGACAGACGGACATCGCTTAATCGACTTAAAAAGTCAGGAGCGCATCTGGTGGAAAAATTGCATTTGGTACTTTATTTAATAACATAAACCTTTATTCTTCCGGAGGAATGGGATTGATTCCGTAGCTAAGTATTGCTGGAAAAGTTGCAGAAGCAATTCTGTCACATACGTCGAAGCTCTGCTCGATCGTTAAGTTATTATGTATGTACTATATGTTCTAAACTGCATTACATATTAACTGTGGCTGTGGCCGAGATCAGCTAGTTTATGCAGGCTATTTGACTGAATAAAACCAATATATTATAGCAAAATGACAATTAAAAGAACAACTGATGGTTTTTGAAAATCAGATTGAACACTCTATATGTAGTTTGGATATGTCCTATACCGTCTTGCAGCATCAAAGTTACTATCATACACGTTAAAGTTATCAAGAGCCATAATACAAATCTTACTGTTGTAGCAAAAAGGACTTAGGATGAGAGTATGTGTAGTCAGTTTGCTTGACCTGATTTCTCTTAATATACCAGCAATCCGAAACGTATCAAAAGGTAAACATTTCAGATGAAGAAAAGTTTTGTGTTCCTTATTTCACATATTACTTTAAATCGTCGCATCCATCATTCCTTTGAATTTGTTCGAGAGATATTGCTTGTGCAATAAAATGATGTAAATCCTTTGGTTTTCAATGTATGTTCGTGGGCATTTCTCGTAATATCTTATAATGCTGCAAGTCGTTGACACATTCTCATGTCAGCAGTGGCGGTTGCAATAGTGGTTGTCGCGGTTAAAATTCTTCTTTAAAATGCACTCAGATCTTACTTAACGTAAGATAAATGTTGTATGACAGAATGCTAAATGTAATTCTTAAGAAAGAGGAGGTAAACGCGGCCGTATGTATATGTCATATGGCACGAAATTAAGAGTTTCGTTTTCGTTAGCATTCACTAGATAAAATAAGTGTGGCTTAGTTCATATTGAGCGAATTACAGACCATATTTTCATATATCAATTCATATTTTTGGTTCACGAGCGTTGCATTATAATTCCACCAAACTTGGAGCAAATACAGTCCATTATTATATATATAATGTTTTGAAACGGAATTATAAAGATTGTATCTATAGCAGTAGTGATAATGTGATTCTTTTTGAATGAATTTATCGGTATCGGTATCGAGTGCTATTGAATTAAGTACGGTATCAATACTTTGTGGTAAATTAACAAATAAGTTTGGAATCTACTCATTATTTAGTTTTAATTTAAAATGTTAATAAAAGCTACCTCAAATACTTTGTATATCTTAATACGCAAATGGCAATTTAGCTCAAAATTTTGTAGTTTATGATGCCATTCAAAGTCTTGTGTCGAATGCTTTCTGTATCTCTCGAACTTATACGTCATTTTACTTGTGCGTAGGTCGTAGTCGGGGCTTTCACTTTACTTTTTATTTAATTTATTTTGTAGTTTCAGTCCAATTTCGTATTCAGTATTTTAAGTTATTTTGATCATAAACACATACGAGTATGCTAATTTGCGAATGGCGCAAACAAATTTACAACAATTACACTCTCGTCAATTCACATCTTGAATACTTCTAGTACAAGTAATATAATTTGTTTGTTAACATTTGTATACGTGATAGTTTCACATGTCTCACTTTGCTTTGACTCTAGAATTTTGTGAGATTGAAGACCGAAATTTAATTTTGTCTCTTAATGTAATCTAATCCTACATTCAATCTAACTAAATTTGTCGTATTTTATTGAACAATAAATATAAAAAACACAACTAATATAGAGCAAGTTTCAATGTAGATTTTTTTGTTCGTCCATTTAGTTCATGATAGTTCACAGAGACGGGGAGCCATATACTTTTACTGCTTGCTATAAAAGTTGAACATATGTAGAAAATAGTGTAAATGTTTGCACAGGGCTAATATAACAACTTTTACTCCATTTTGATATATGTTTATACGAGCATTGGAGCTTTTTGTCCTTGGGTATTGGCGACTAGTCGTATTTTGCACAAAGAAAAGAAACTTATGTTTCCTCCGTCTCTTCATGAAAGAAACAAGAGTGGTCAATAACTGAAACTTTCGTTCGTTTCAAGTTATTCGCAAAATCAGTGTCTACGGAAATCGGTTATTGGCGAAAGTAAAACAAATACTTTCGATTATCAGACATTATATTTATATTTTTGACCTCATTATGTTCTTTGAATACTATAATACGCTTTCAATTGAATATAATTACAAGCCGGAACGCATGTAAGATGTAGTGGTTTATTGCAAGATAAACGTAGCGAAAACTTCCTCTTCTCTCATACAATAACGGCGTAGTCAAATGAAATCCAGTATTTTTGCCTGAAATTGAAGGCTTTATTTGGCATGGTAAGAATGATCCAATTGGAGTCAAATCTACAAAGTTATGTTCGATGACTTACCGCCATTCTGAAGGAAATATAGAATCCGACGTGTGTTCAAAAAAAATAGTGAATTTTCATATTTCGCGGGCTACGTACATTCGACTTTCGATTATTATTATTTTTTTATTGATACACTCGTCTCGAAGATATGTTGACGGTTTTATCCATATAGCATGTTTAGTTTGTATGTGAGAGGCATAAATAAGACAAGTGTTTTGCGTGTTCGGCGATTTTCTGCTATCGAAAAAAATGGATGGATTGTGATGATGTACAGGCTTGGTCACATCAGTAACGTTTTCCGTCTCTTCAAATTTCTTTATACTCTTGCCAATTCTTTGCATAGTAGGTCGATCATGATGATAATAATCACCCCGTAATGCACGAAAAGTGCACACGTTTTAATCACCACTTTTGTAGTAAATTTTAACTATTTTTACGCGTTTTTCGAATTTTAATCCATAGTATATCACACCTGTCATTAAATAAATAATACTTCAGATGACGGGTATTTAACAGCTGACAGTCTTGTCAGACCGGCTGTTTTGAAACCACTGGATAGGATTATACGTTTATTTAGAATGTTAATAAGCTGTTTAAAAGCATTAAACATTTGCAATTGATATACTCGTATTGGTAGGATAATGTTATTGTTTAAACTGTAACTGACGAAACAGATTTCATAAATTTACATTGATTGCTTTGCTTCAAGTAAAAACGTAATTGAAATTGGAGTAGCTTCAATTTTTTGCTGAAATTGAGTTGCATTTTACAAATAACGTTTAGAGTGGAAAGAAATACACAAAATGTTATATTGTTGCTTCCATTATAAGCGCTGCTTAAGTCGAAACGAGTTTTGGATCGTTTTGAAAATAAAAATAATCTGATAACATCGTCAGTTATTGCGTTACCTTACTGTAAAAAGAAATACTAGGAAAATTACCTGCTACTGATTATTTAAATATGTGTTTTTTTTTATCACGTATAATAATATGAAATTAATTGTAAACATATGTGCAGAATTACATAACGTATTGAATAAAATTGGGTGAAGAAGTAGAAGCTGATTAAATGCAGCTGGGGCAAATCGACCGTTGTTGTTATTGCTGCAATCAATTTGATGTGATGATCGACACTGGACCCGGTTGGAAATTTCTAGAGTAGGTTGTGGAGTGTATTTTGGGTTTAAGGTAATCTTCTGTACCGCTGGGAAGGCAAGTCGACCTGCTGATGGATGTTATGGCGCCTTTTAATCAGATAATTTTTCAAGAGATTTGAGAAAAAAGGTAAGTACATATAAACATCATGTTTATGCACATATTATAAGTCTATTATTAAAATCCGGTACATGATGAATCTTCTTCTACTTGAAAAATGTCGCGTGTCACGACACAACCAATAGAGATAACTCAAAACAGTTAAAAAAAAGCAATGCTCAAAATAGAGTGGTTGTGAATGTGTCTCAAATATATATATATATATGTATATATATATATATATATAAATATATATTTCACTTTTTACCATTTATTAATTATTGCCATAAACTTCGCTTTCGTAAAATATTAGCATTCAAATGTGGCCAAATCTTGTATTTTATGAAATTCTTACCGCGAATAACTAACAATAGCGGGTTAGTCCAAACAATGTCAGAATTTGCACTTTGAGATATCTCAGAAATAATTCTTAAATTTTTGTCAAAAACTTTACCAAAAATTCGCATATTTTCATGCTTCGAAATCATTGTGACTGCTATAAAGCAATAAATTAAAGAGTAAACCAACCAATTTAGATGACAGAAATTTTACAGCTGACAGACTTGCCAGATCGGCGGTTTTGAAACTACTAAATGCATAACCTTGTATACCTATCAAACCTATCAATATATATACAATATACCTATCAAACCCTTCTAACAAAACCTCGATCGCTTCTGTCTAAATCTTCATTTCGGTTTACTAAGATTTTTGCTTACCTTTCTTTTGAAGAAGGTATCAGTTCTTTTTGAAGGTGTCAGTCCGTGTCGTCCTACAGGACGTACATTCTAAACTCGTAATTCTAAACTCGAATATGGTCTGATACATTTGTTACCGTATCGGACAGCCGAAAGCAGCTTTGTAATCGACGAAAAGATGACATATATCGATCGGTTTTTCTTAGATCTTCTCCAGATTTTTTGCTAGTGTAAATATGTGGTTAGTCATAGATTTACCAGGTCTAAATCCCTACATACGGGCCAGCTAAAATCGGGCTTAAACTTTCAAATATCACACTCGATATGGCTTTTTCAGCAATTGATAGAAAACTGATATCATGATAGTTTTTACAGTTTGGATCGCCTGAAATCACCAACCAAATTTCAATCATCGAGCTGATCTGTATTCAGGAGCTGTTACATGCTTTTGGTTACCTTATCGTCATCGGTATTAGCTCTGCCGGCAGGCCATCACGCCCGCAGCTTTGTTGCTTTTAACACGCAATACTGCTATTCAGACAAAGTTTTGACTCGGTGGTGGAGAATTTATGATATCACCGGTATGCTCGTACAACCATCCGAAATTAGAAGGTTATAAAAATGCTTTCCCCATAATTGAAGCACGCTTTGCGTATCTGTGATCAGGTATACGAGTATGTGGGCCTCTAAACGGCATGGCAATGCGGTTCACTTTCATATTATGCATGTAATATTATACAATTTGTGTGGGATTTACAATTTAGAAATACCAGAAAACAGATTAAATTTCTGACAATTTATATGGGTTTATCAGAAGAAGCGTGGCAATGATCTCCTTTTTCATTCTCATAGTTTAGTTTGCCAAACGAGTACTGTCTGCAAAACTCGACTGTATTCCGCAGCACGATTGGCGAATCTGTGATTAAGTACATGTTTGCTTCTAAAGGGCATGGCAATGCGGTTCACTTTCATTCGCAGCAAGCAATTTTATAAATCAAGAGATATGCATGTAATATTATTTAATTTGTGTGGGGTCTATGATTTAGGAATACCAGAGGGCAGATTACATTTCTACAAATTTATATTTATTTATCAGAAGAAGCGTGGCAATGCCCTCTCTTTTTATTCTCATAGCTTATTTCGCCAAAAGCGCAATGTCTGCCAAGCTTGACTGTATTCCGTAGGAACGGAAAGTACCAGAACTAACGTTAATATTTGACAGATTTCCATACATGATCTAGTGAGCTGCAGTTTATTAATTAGAAATTTCAAAATGAAGACTAAAGTACCGAAAATCGGTCAATTTAAGTGGGAGATAGCAGAGAGAGAATGGCACTGTGTTCTCTTTATTTGATTCTCAGGCCCTTTTTTTTTGGCAAATTCTCAATCTTCACAAAACCATCTGAATTTGGTGCAACCAAATAAAAGAAGCAAACCTAAAAATGTATAGATTAAATCGGTCATTTGAAGAATCGTGACTGGCCTATTAACTGGGATAAATCAAAAAACGTTTACTGCAGTCAACGAATTAGTAGTTACAGGACAAAATGGAGTAATTCGTATGAGATTGGTACTTCCATATCGATATATAAACAAATGTTTATTTTGTGATGTAATTGCACAGAGTAGCCCTTTTTTAGAAACCGATTAAAAATTATGATTTCAAGCAATGGAAAGACAAAAGTACGGAAAAAAATGTTCTAGCCTCAAAGTTGCTACAATTTTTGTACATAATATTTGCAAAATGCATATTTTTTTAACCATTCAATTGGGAAGCAACTAGAATGTTGGCAACTAACTTGCTGAGTAAACTTCAACCGTAACAAATTTGCTGATTTTCACTTTCTTCGAAATCAGCATATTGAAATGTCATATCATATCATTGTATATCTGATGTTAAAGTACTCGCTTTGATATTTTTTTACTGATATATTTATTACTTGCTTTATTGCGATCAATGACGTTAAATTTATGTTAGATTATAAAAAGGTCTGCCGTAATTTGTTAAACTCTAGCTAAAATTTGAAGAATTTAGAATTTAGAGTCCTAAACAGGAAATCCCAAACAAATAAAATATGAATAAAAGCCATATATTTTTCGAAGGCATTTTACGGAGAAATAAAATATTATTGAAATTAAAAGCTATAAAGTGTGCAGATGGAATTATTATATATGATTTTAAATGAACAATAATAAACATTGTTCCTCAATAAAAAAGTTAACGAGATTGATTTTAAATATTCGTAGCTAGGATGGGTCAAATTTTCTGTTGTAATTAAGAACGCTGTACGAAGGGACAATCCAGAATAAAAAAGCAGCAAAACAAGAAAATATGTATAAAAAATGACATAATGACCATTTTCTGGGTTACTACTAACGTTTACCTTTCGACCAAATGGATTCTATGGCTTTTTAAGCCGATGGAGCGATGACAGTCTGTGTGAATGGCTGATTGGTAAAGTCGTTCAAAAACGTTTACCTTTCGACCAAATGGATTCTATGGCTTTTTAAGCCGATGGAGCGATGACAGTCTGTGCGAATGGCTGATTGGTAGACACGATAATTGTGGGCTTAGCACAACCAAATATTTTCCCTGGTCGTACCAGGGAATTGCAAATGGGCTATAACGATGCATCTCTTCTGTCACCTCTAATACGATTTAACCGATTTATCAAAATTTAATCCTTAATTCGTAGCCCGGAGTTACTTATCAATGATAGTGCATTATAGCGCTGGATAAAATTTAAAAAGACTACTTAATAATCACGCCCTCTCTGACACCTCTCCTACAAATTACCGTATTTAACCCATACATTCATACAGTGCTTCACAAAATGATTGGACGCTTCAAAATTTATTTGTTCACTTCCTGGAAAATTATTTCTTATTAGAAATTTAGCGAAAACAAAAATAAGGAACGAAAGAGTAAAGCATGAAAAACCCGAAAAGTTACTGTACAAAACGAAGCACTGGTTGAAATCCAATCTTTAATGAGCGAAAAAAATGGCGCATTGTAAACTAAGCAAGCAATTCGACTATACTCTGTGCCCAACTCTCTTCGATTTCCGGCAAGAAAGTGTCTGCGATGACTGTTTGGAAAACTTTAAATCAGTCTAAGGATATTGCCCGAGGTTTACTTAAAAAGACACCCCATTTAACTCCACGTTCCAAAGCTGCCAGGGTTCAATTCCCGCTTAGAAACTTACAAACAAACTGGGACTCGGTAAGAAAAATTTTTATATCGGTACCTTACATGTGTACTATCGTTTTTAAATAAAGGTAATTTTTTCTGAAGAGAAAAAATGTAACTTGGATGGACCGGATGGATATCGCCATTACTGGTGTGATCTGAGAAAACAACCGCTTTTTTTTTTTTTTGTTTGTTTGAAAGAAGAAATTTAGTAGCGGACGGGTCATGACGTGGAGAGCTTTTAACAAGATTGGTAAGCTAAATTTGCAGCTTACAAGCTCCAGGATGAATAGCTCCGACTACATCCAAGTTCTAGAGAGTAGTTTGCTACCATTCCTATGCGGAAATACTAAAAACCCATACATTTTCATGCAGGATAACACAAGAATCCTCACAAGTCGTCAGACAATGGCATTTTTACAGGACTGTTCCGTCGATTTAATGGACTGGCCAGCATGCTTCCCGGATCTAAAACCAATTGAAAATGTTTGGGGGATACTGGTAAGGAGTATGTATAAAAATAATTCAGTATATGGAAACATTGCTGAACTGAAAGGAGCAATTTGCAGAGAATGGAATCTCCTAGAGTCTGATTTACATGAAAACCTCTCAAATTCAGTGAAAAAACACATTTTTGTCGGAAGAGCCCAGGGAAATTCAATTAATTTTTAGTTTACAATTTTTAAAAATAATAAACATATTGTTTCATTTGAAGCGTTAAGATAAAAGATGTTTTATCATTTTGATACAGCTGCAAACCCCATTTTTTACTAATTTGTTGAACAAAATTAAAAATGTTACTATAAAATGATTTAAAACTTTTGGCAATTTTTTTTTTTAAATGTAATAGTGTCTTGGAAAATATTTAAAAAAACACTGTATATATTTCGTTCAACTGCATCACATTCATTGTTATTGAGTATTCAGCAAGCATTTGGCAAGCTATGAATGGAAATAGAGATGCAGTGTAAAGTCCACACATTCAAATTGACCGATTTAGTATAGGGTGGCGTACCAATTGCACTACAATAATAAATTCATTAAAATTTTTTTTGTTATCAATATATCTCATTTATCTTTTTTTTGTTGTATAGAAAATTCAATTTTATTTTATGTAATTAATTGGTTTTGGAGATAATAGATCTTAAATGACCTCTATGCTCGTTCAGACATATGCAACACCTGATCAGAAAATTATTCATTGCTGCCTGAAAGGTTGTAGGCGGCATAGTTTCAGTTATTGTTTTAGTGGACTACTTCAATTCAGTCGAATTCCTTGGTTTCGTCTTGTATACCTCTTGCTTCATATAATCCCATAAAAAAGTCTGTAGCAGTCAGCAGAAAGTGGAATTTCTGGATCTTAACTTTTTTAGAATCCTTCAACATCTTTGAATCAATGGGCGCCATGACAGTTGACAGTAGCATGATTGGTGCGCCACCCTGTCAAATTAAATGGTCACTTTCTATTTCTAAAACGGAGAACTTCAGAAAGTTATTTTGTTCTTTTTATTGTGACTTGAAATATTTAGAATATTTTTTGATAAGAACTTAACAATATATTACACCTCCTCTGGCACCACTTACACTTTTGCACCAATACAAAAAGTCGTCGAATGACGGTGTATTTAAGTCAATTCACTGGACTGAAATTTCTGTATTGATTTTGTGTAAGCTTGATGACCGCTGTACGAAAATATTTATGCATTTCGCCCTGTAGAATTCGTTGAACCAAAATTTGGATTCTTTTTTGATTCTTTGATGCCGTTTTAAACATATTTTGTGGAATGGCTTATTCCTGCACATTTGAATGTCAATATTTCACGAACAGAAGCGTGACGTGAAAATCGAAAAATTCTGCTTCTTCTTATGTGGCGACTGAAATAGACATACTTATCTATTATACGCCGCTCGTAGATAATTCCAAACGCTTCGATCTTCTGAGCTTCTCCTTCAATTCGTCACACCAAGTTTCGATAGTATTCCTTCTGTAGTGGTCCCCCAAATGGAGTTTGAAAATCTATAAGTTATACATAGCTATATAATATACCTATAGATGCTAAGATACAAAGTAAAGGCTATTGCAGCCTATTAGTTAATTTGAAACACAGGAAAGATTGAGTTTCGGAAAATCGGTCAATTTATATGGGAGGAGCCACAAGGGGCATGACAATGAAGTTCATTTCTATTCTCAAATACTACTGTGGCAAACGCTTATATTTAATGTAATTAAATACAAGATATGAACCAAAGAATACATGAGCTAAATCGGTCATTTGCATGGGAAGTGCCAGCAGAGTCGTGGTTGGTCATTTAAATTTTTCTAGCATTATACAAATTTAAGTTACTTCCGTTTGAGAAACTACGGGGAATATGGCAAATTTTGGAAAATTGGCCAATCTTGTACAACCAGAAAAATGGCTTCGATACAGCTTATTTATAATTCGTGGCTGCGATTTGGCTGCAAACGAACATGGTTCAATCGACTTAAATAGTCATGACACGCATTTGGGAGTTTGGTACTTTGTATTTTGATCGCATCTTGCTGGCTGTTTCATTTTCCCGTATTAAATGATGTACACTTACATCACTTCTGGTGAAGATATATAACGCATAATTTTTTATTGTTGAATTTCCTACTGGACCTTTTTATCTTAATAAACTTTCGCTGCGTTTCCAGAGAAAATGACTATTTTTTCAGAATTTTTCATAAGCCACAGATAAGTAAATTCTTGTATAGGCTGGAACTGTCCTTTCCAATATTTGTGCGATACCAACAAATATAGCTTTTGGTTAATAAATAAACAGTAAAAACAATTGAAAACAAAAAACGCTGAAAATGTCCATTATTCGTTAGTGGATTCAGATGATGTTTATTTATTATTTAGAGGACTTTATATCGCCATCGCCAGATAAGTGTATGAGGTGCGTTCAAAAAAATAAGGTTACGTACATACATTCGACTTTCGATTATGATTTTTTTTATGTTGGTACATTAGTCTCGAAGATATGTTGACGGTTTTATCCATATAGCATGTTTAGTTTGACATAAATAAGACAAGTGTTTTGCGTGTTTGGCGATTTTCTGCTATCGATAATAATGAATCAAAGAAGTTGCATCAAATTTTGTGTAAAAAATGGAATTAAGTGCACAAAAATGTTGACAGTGGCATACGGTGAGAGAACTCCGAGTCAAAAAAAAAAAATATTTACAAGTGGTACAAGCTTTTCACAGAAGGTCGAGAAGATGTGAATGGCCCCGCTCGCTCTGGACGCCCCAGTACATCACCAACCGATGAAAATATTGACAAAGTGAAGAAAATTGTTATAGAGAATTGTCGAATCACAATTAGAGAAGTTGCATATCGGCATA
The DNA here is from genome assembly GCA_019455685.1 of Philornis downsi. Lineage (NCBI taxonomy): Eukaryota > Metazoa > Arthropoda > Insecta > Diptera > Muscidae > Philornis > Philornis downsi. The sequence goes on along the minus strand of JAHXMU010000300.1, from coordinate 486,529 downwards.
TCGGCATATCGGTTGGCTCATGTGATGCAATCTTTTCGGAAATCATGGGCACGAAGCACGTGGCAGCGAAGTTCGTTCCAAAATTGCTGAATTTACATCAAAAACAACGGCGCATGAGCATCGCTCAGGAATTGTTGAATGGCGTCAACGATGATCCAGATTTGCTTAAAAGGGTCATAACTGGTGACGAATCATGGGTATATGGTTATGACATCGAAACCAAAGCCTAATCGTCCCAATGGAAGGGTCCGATTCGATCAAATGGCGTAGTGCATCAGGAGTACGGTAAATAAGAAGTATTACCTTGAAGTTATGCGCCGTTTGCGTGAAGTAATACGAAAAACGCGCCCGGAATTGTGGAAAACATTTATGGTTTTTGCATCATGATAATGTACCTGCTCACGCATCTTTGCTTGTGAGGGATTATTTGGCCAAAAACAACACCGTTTTCATGCGACCCTGCGACTTTTTCCTGTTCTCAAGATTGAAGACACCCATAAAAGGACGGCGTTTTGCGACGATTGAGGAGACTGAAACCGAATCGTTGAGAGAGCTCAAGGACATACTAAAAAGTGCATATCAGAACTGCTTCGTTAATTGGAAAAAACGCTGGTACAAGTGTATTACATATGAGGGGGTCTACTTTGAAGGAGATAAAATAGAAATTGATGAATAAATAAATATTTTTGGAGAAAAATTAAAATTCACCTTCGTATGAGCTAACTTTTTCTTAACTTCGAATTTATCCTTTTTATCTCAAATTGTATGTTCTATTGCAGCATAAGAAACGCTAAAATTTGATCAGTGAATACATTTTTTGTTTGTCTTTTTTTCATCTCTTTACAGAATTAACTAAATAATACTTGGAAAATTTATGATGGAAAGGCTCAGCACAGAACAAAGAACCAAAGTTGTTCAATTTTACTTTGAAATTCAGCATTCGATTATTCAGATCATATCGAAATTTCTTTCATGTTCGAAATGCTCCTGGCCCAACAATTTACCGATTGGTTCAGCGTTTTCGTCAACAAGGCGCTGTCTGTGATCTTCCGCGTGCTGGAAGACCTCGTGCATTTAGAAATGAAGTGACCATTGCTCGAGTGCAATCAAGTATTGAGGAAAACCCCGAAACTTCCTCCAGGCGACGTTCTCGGCAGTTAGAGATGTCTAAGCGGTCTTTGCAAAGAATTTTACATATCTTACATTTTTTCCCACATAAGATGTAATCGGTTCACGAGTTAAAATCAAATAATGCACAAGAACGCATTCAATATAGTCGCCTTTAACGTTACTTATGCGCCACCCTTTTGTTCGATCGGTGCGATCCCTATCATGCTTTCCACATTTGTGCGAACGGACGGACGTGCTTGTGAACAAGAATATAGACATCTTACATGATCTTAGTTGAATATTTGTGTTTCCCATTTTTATCAAAATTATATGTTGGTAATCGCTGAGGCGAATAACATAGATAATACAGCTTAGTTGCCCATAAAGAAAAATGATATAGAGATTTTAACTCACTCTTGGCTTTAAAAAAATAAAACGTTAAATTTTTGCTGTTTGATAGAATTTACCATTTATTATATTTGGTTATTTATTACTTTGTTATTATTGTTATTATTATTTATTATTTACTATTGTATTTGCCATTTATTAGTTATATAAAATCTGCTTGAGCCTTGTAGTTGCTTTTAGAACCGTGAGCGGAATTTTGGATCATTCATCTCACGGTTGACACCGTATTTATGATGGGGTTTTTTCAATTTAGCATTTAAGTAGGATATCAATTTTCCCTAAATTCTATATAAAACAGTCGAAAAACATGGTATAATTGATTACAACGGATTTGTCAAAAAACTAAAATTCCGCAAAAAAAAAAAAAATAATAAAATCCACCCATAAAATGACTTTAGCCACATTTCGCATAGCAATTTGAATTTTGGAAAATTGTATAACTTTTATTTTGATTCTATACTTCCACCAAAACATCTGGTATTTTCAAAAAAAAAAAAGGAAAAACTCGAGTTGCAGAAAATGATACCTGGTTCATTCGTTTCATTTCTAGCAGATATGCCACTTATTTGTTGATATTTAATGGCTTTTCGGCCATCTTCCAAGGAATTTTATATTGAGAAACAAAGTTTGTTTCACATCTCATATAATTTACTGACAGTCATTATAGAAAATTTGAAACTGTTATGTTTCATTCCATCATATTTACACAAATGTTTCTTTACTTGGAGTTTTGTTTATTCTGGGCTTCCCGCAAAACGTCAATAAATTCATTCAATAATAGCTTGATATAGCTGGCATTTCTTTATCAATAGTATCAATAGTGTACACCATATTTTACTCGTAGATAGCAATAAAATAAAGAATACATAAAATCAAAGCAATACACATCAATGAGTAAGAAATCCCCCCATAAATAAGACTAACAGTGTTGTGTCATTTCTATTGATGGGGATTTCGACCTACTGCTTCACTCAAAGTTATTATAAAGATACAACCGGCAAGCTTTGATTTAATTTTGCAGATACAAGCATGTGGCATTCCTCTAAATTAACATGCAATTGCTGGACTATTAGAAATTGTTTGATGACGTGGGTAAATCAATATTCTCAATGTTTTCATTTATAAGGTCGTGCCGGATTGCACTGTATCTAAATCTTGAGATATAAATAACGTTTGATTCTGTTCTATTCTATTGCAACCAGACGCCTGGTTTTCATGAAAAAGCTAATTTTTTCATTTTCATTTCATTTATTTAGGTCTACGGACATATAAATCCTTACAGACTAGAATTGACATAACATACGAGTATTTTAAGAAAGTTATGTAAATATGTACATTATTTTATTTTAAATATCTAAAAAGGAACATTTTAAAGTTATTTCCCGACATATAAATCTCTAGGTGTTGAATTGGATATTCATTTCTTGCAATCCCATTTACGATATTGAATTCAATAAATCCGCGATTCAAAGCACTACGTTGGGCATAATTTGTGAAATGGTGTGTTACATTAAATATATTATGATATCTGAGTGATCTCGGTGGAACATAAAACGGTATAAGCGGCAATAATTCAGAACAATCACTTGAAGACACGAGAATGAAAAGTGGATATGAACCATTTTGGGCTAAAATGAGTTTTATGAAGTTTACTATTCCTTGTTACTTAACGCATCGTTAGGTATGAAAATTGTACATCTCCGATTCGTATTATTGCTTTCTTTTTGTGGAGTGCGAAAAAGCTTTATGATATACCAATACCAATCAATCCATTAAAGCTAAAAAATATGAAAGAGTTGGAAGTGTAATCCCTGAAGCATTCTTAACTTGGTACCATGATCTGACAAAGGCACGCAGTGATGTTATTCCAGAAGGTGAAGCTCCAGAAGAAAACGTGACTGAAGGCGACGAATCTGATTCAGAATAAAGTTAAACGTTATAAAATACAATAAAATATTGTCAAATTTTCAAAAAATGTCAGAAAATGTCAAAAACAATGTAAAAGTCTCAAAATAAAACGTTTTAATGCATATGTATATTTCTTCTTAATATACCCTTTGTATCCAGCTACTATTAAAAAAATCTAAAAAAAATCTAAAAAAAAATATAACTCAATTAGATGTAAACTGTTTTTTTTTTGTTCTCCTGTAAAATTACCTTTTTGGTTCATATCCACTTTTCATTCTCACGTCTTCAATTATACGAACTATGATATCGAATACAAATAACAAGATATGATAAAGACGGCAATATTGCAATGGCTGTAAGCCCAGTAATCAGCATCTGGAAGTATAAGGAGGCACAAAATCGCTAAAGTTAATTGAAGGGAGAGGAAATTTCAGAAAGACTCGCTGAATTCTTTCTATGCGTGATATATTGACTTGACAAAGGGGACTCCAAACAATGAAGGCATATTCCAACTTTGGTCTTACATAGGAAGTATACACTATTTTTAAAGTATGTGGATCAGTGAAATCGGAACAATTTCTTCTAATATACGCTAGTATAGAATAATAAAAAAAAAACTTTTGCTCGCTAAAGCAATTATATTGTAAATTAAAGGGATAATATAAATTTGAGCTGAATGCTTAAAGCCGGATGGACGAGCGGACATTGATCAATCAACTTAAGAAGTCAGAAACTATATTTAACCGAAAGGTATCGGATAATTAAGGCACATTTTTCTGGATGTTCAATTCCTAAGTGATCTGTAAACACACACACACCGAGTAAAGCTATAAAGAAACTTATTGCTGGCGAAATTTCTTTCAACTAATTTACTTATTTAGGTTAGGATATATTCGATTATTATCTCTAGTTATATATTAAATTTCGCAAAGCACTTTGTTCAGTGTAAATCGAGCCAAAGAATTGATAGTAGAGTTTGCCATATTAACAACAAATAAATTTATTCCGACAGATGATTACGAATTTATTAGCTCAATCTCCTCTGAATTGGAAATACCGTCCCTATTAGCTTTCTAATCAGTTTCTGCCTATCTTCACTCAAACTGCCATAGTTTCCAAAACCTTATTTGGTCTCTTGGCCGTCCTTTTCTGTGCCCACGTCGTCTGTGATGTCACAACCGTCACTAAGGCCCAGTGGGGAGCTGCTACTGTCACCAGCAAGACTTCTTTCACCAATGGCTTCGCCTAAGCCTTCATGTATCACACTGCTGATGGTTACTTCTCCCAAAGACTTCTTGCATGCAACAGACGAGAAACAATCAGAGCTACCAGCAAAAAATTTTGGGATGGGCTGATATCGGTTGTAGCTTCTAAGTCGGTGGTGACGGCAACGTATATGAAGGACGTGGTTTAAAATGTTATGAGTGCTCATGCCACTAATCGGAACTCCAAAACTATTGGCATCTCATTCATGGCAAACTATTATACAACAATGACAAACCAACTACTACGGTATCTCGCGGTCAAATTGTATCTGGTCACATTTTGTACGGTCATCGCCAATTTGGTTCTGCCAGATGTACGACCCAACGGGAAAGCTTCAATTTATGCCACTGAACCAATGACGAAATAAAATTGTGTTTAAATCCGAGTATTTTTCTTTTCCCGGCAAGTTTTTGCCAGTTTCCAAAATTTTATTCGTAATGTATGAGTTATAGCACTCAGCTGGTCCGATAAGGTTATGGTCATAAGCGCGAAATGTGTATTAGATTAGTTCATCTGTGCAGAGAAAATAATACGTTTTTAGTTTTTCTCTTCGACTTTCTCTTGATTTGCCAGTTGTAAGTGCTTGCTAACCTTTTTTTCTGGGGCTAATTTTTATTTAAGGATACAATATTGAAAAAAAAATTTGCGTTTTCAGAAAGACTCGTATTAAATAGTTCTGAACCCTCTAAAACAGTCTCAGACTCTCTCGGTGAGAGACTCAGGTACCACACATCGAAAGGTTAAACTGAAAGGTTAAAACTGATTTTTTGATTATCTAAACTATTTCCCTAACTGTTGCACGGGTATTAACAATAATTAAATCTCTCACCTCCTCGGAAACAATTTTATCGTCCTGATCTGGGAAAAGTCGCCCGTAGAAAATCTTTTAAACCATTTCTGGTAAATTCTTTAATTTGGTCCGTTTTCTTCATAAACAGACTTTATTTTTCGGCTGGCTTCAGCACCCTTTTTCCTTTTCGCTAATAATACAACATAATATGTTTAAAATACTCTTTTTCGATAATTTTTTCCACTTTTTAAAACTTTTTTTAAACGCTATAATCACTCATGACTAGAACAGAAGAAACAATAGTAGAGAAGGGGTGGGAGGAAATTGTGGTAGTGTTTGAGGGAACTTTACGTCATGTGAGGTGACGTATGGTGAACTAACGAATTAACCGAACGAACTTTCCGAACGACCCAATATACCTTTACCCAACTATCATTGACTTTAATGCAAAAATGCACGGAGTAGCAGAATGGTAATGTGGCAGTGTGGTAAATCGACAGATTCTTACCAAGAAAAGCTGCAAATTAAAGCAAATGAACCAAAGTTATAGCTAACTGAACTCAATTTTTATAGCTTACTGCTTGTCGCTTAGAAATTATAGGTATAGAGAAGCTATTCCCTTTTGCCAATTTAACTAATTAATATGTGAGCTACTCCTGGGGAAACAGCGATGCGAAACATTTTCTTTCGCAGAACAGAACACATAATGCTTGTTAAACTATGTATAATTTACTACAATGTAATGCAATGTATGAATGTGCGAAATTATTGGTTAAATTATGTAATTTGTATGTCGGGGTTAGTAGTGCGGGGTTATCAGTTCGATATTTTACATTACAACTATTTCAATCTGGTCGTTTATATGGGACATACCAGAAGGGGCGCAGTCTATGAAATAGGAGATATAGACGAAATAACTTTGGGTTACGGTAATCGATACCAGAAGGGTTGGCTCGATATAGCCTATTCGCCCAGAAATTGCGTTTTGGTAAAATATTGAGTAGTGCCAAGTTGCAAGAAATATAATAAAGGTTTGCGTCTGATATTTTATCTACCACCCAGTCAGGAGTATTTTGAAGGCGTTTTTTGCACGCACAATTTTTCACTCTCTTATGCGAATATATGATTCGTACCCAAAGCGGAATCAAACCCGAAAACACTTTTGATTTATTGCAGTTTCTGGCGTTATGCAAGGCTTTGATTCTGTTCAAGAAATTTAATTTCTGTTCCATATACCGAAAACGAACTTACGAACACTGATTTTAATTTTAATTCATACATACATACAATGCTGGTCAATTTCTCCCGGAGAACTGAGTTTAATAAAAGGCTGATGCCTGGTAATTATAATGAATTTAGTAGAATTGTACGAAAATATTCTGCACGGACCACAGGGACATATCAGGCAACTGCAGAGAAGATGAACTAGCAAGACTAGGGACAACCTTGCAGACTCCAGCCGAGTTGGAGTCCGTGGGCATGCCTCTGGCCACCTGCAAGCTCCTACTGCGAGATAGAGCATTTTTAGTTGCAAATGGCAGGTGGGAGTCTGTCCGAGGCTGTAATCAATCCAGACATCTGACCTAACCATGATTCTAGGAATACGAGAGTGGCCCTAAAACTAGACATATATAGGTAGATGGTGCCAGTAGTTTGAAAAAAAAAAAAAAATAGTTTGGTGAAAATTGGCAACCTTATAAAGCATATATTTTAAGTTTCAATATGCCACGTTATTTGGTTGTATTTATGTAGGCTATTTTTGCGAATAACACTTAAGTAAGGGTTGTATTTAAAAATTAAAAATAAGTATTATAATATATTATAAAATTTATTATACAAAAAAAAAAACACAAATCAGTTGCAGGATTTAAAAGCAAATATTTTGTAAACCTAAATGGATATAACATTGCATCTGTGATACAGGTAGAGAATTATGTGAAGATGAAAATTAATGTATCTAATTATGATTTATACGATGAAGTTAAATTAAATATATTATGTGAATGAAAATTTTAATTGTGTTATCCATTGGTTAATTAATAATGAATATTATTTATTGAGGAAATTTTAAAGTCCTTTAAATAGAAACCGATTTAAAGAAAATTTAGACATTGAAAACAAATTTAAAAAAAGCAAGAATAGAATTTATGAAAAGAAATATATTGAAAAGAATATATTGAAGACAGAAATTATATAAGAAGATAAGGAAATTGTCTTGTCAAAGCAAGAAATAAATAAATTTTTAAAATAACTTTGCCAAACTTTCAGGCCAACTTAACAGTTTTGAGATCGCAAGATTGGCAAAACCAGCGCAGGAAGCAAAATACGTAGTGTAGTATAAAAAATTAGCGACAGCAGAGATTGGTCGCGATTTATCCATATCTTACGCAAGTAAATCATTGGCAAAATATTGTTTAAATAAACTTATTACAGAAAAAGAGTTATTAGTTATTCATTGGAAAACAAATTTTTTTAGACCACACTTATATGGAAGTATCCTTATTTTCACATGAGAATCCACCCTTGAAAATGACACGCATACGACCGGATTTGTGTGACTATGACTTTGAAATATAGTAGACATAAAAAAGGAAAAATGAACATTAATACAGACGCCTTATTCAGAATAATATTAAACAGTGAAATATTGAAAGCTATGATCCCCACGAGGAAAGAAACAGATGAAGAAATTCTAGCAATAACAAGAAGTATGAACAAGAAACAAACAAACACGGATTTAGGCAAAAGTAACAATTACATCTCAGATCTAAAGCCTGATCAAATACAAAGAGTTTGGGATTCCGTCACAAGTCTAGCAGGAAGCAAAAGACGTCGTACATTAAGTTAGCGATAGTGTTGCTCTTAACACATTTATAAAGGACGTCAACAGCGAGTTTCAACAAATTTTATTCAGTAATGTACCAAAATCTTTCAATGAAGTCGTAACCAGATGCATGACGGCGCACAGTGGGATTGCTTCATACATTTTTGTGCAATAAATATAAGGAGTTGTCGTAGAGTCTTGAAATTCGGCATAGAGCGTTTTATGACGTAGAGTAGCAAAAATATAAAGTTTCATCCAAATCGACCACGCCCATCGGCCACCGCCCATACAACTAAAAATGAAATTTTCGTACACATTTTTTTCTGTTAGGTTAAAATTCTTGTAACTTGGCATGGATCATCTGTACTACGGAGACAAAAATTTTGGAAAGTTTCATCCAAATCGGCCGCGCACATCGCCTATATTACTCAGGAAAAATAACCATTCCACCCACTACCCGCCTGACTTATTTTCTGTAAAAATATTTAGTAGGATTTCCTAAAATAAAATAATTAGTTACATGTGTAAGGAAACTTATTTACTTATTCATCTATCATTTCTTTTACAATATCATCTAATTCCATATGTTGTTTACGAGGTTGACGCCTTATTTTACTAAGAAAAGGATCTGATGACACCAAGAGACGGTTGAAAACATCAGAGTTAGTTGCCATTCTATTGCATTTTCTTGAAAACATCAGTCTATATTTTCTATAATCCTTGTTGCGCGCTTCTTCTGTCTCTTCGAATAGCATACCAATAGGAAGAGTAGCTGCATCGATAATTTCTTTTCCATGCATTAATATTTTGTGCACAGTTACTGGCATATAATACCAGCTGTATTTTTCGACATAAAGTTTCGCCGTATCCCGCGTGTAATTTTTAAACTTCGAAGAATAAATATTTCGGCCACATGTGATTATGTATTTGTAATATTATGCGAAAACTACCAATTAATTCCTCTTCAACTTCAGTTATGACAGTTACAAGTGACGGATTGGAAAAAAAACGTCTTGAGGTGTTGCCGTCGTTGGAGGTCCCAGTGCCTTGCTGAACCTCATCAACACGTAAATGCATATGGTCTTTAAATGCGTTGTGAATTCGGACTTTGTTTTCTTGTTTCATAGCCTTATGTTCGTCTTCGAGCGCCGACCATATGCACCATATACGTGTTTTGTCTTTATTTCTTTGCTTAATTTGTAGTGTAATTTCTTGTGACTTTTTTCATAAAATTTATAACTTTGTTTAGCAGTATAAAATATTATAAGGATTTTTTTCTATAAATCGCAATAATAGACTCCCTTCCTTCATTTTATTGCAGTCAGAGCATGGAGGTCGCCGGAGCTAACCTTTTTTTCATCCAAGGAAAACTTAGAACACTGAAATTTCTAGGGCTTTTTTTTTAAATTCAAATAGTTTCGAAACTATTTATGCTATCCAGTTGTCTTTTTTTCTTAAAGAATCACAAAATACCATATTTTTAGAACATCACGACATTAAATAGTTAAACGAACATTAAATATGCATACAGGACCTCAAGTTGCATTAAAATCTTAGTCGTTTTGCGCTTTACTTCTCCCAAGCATTTTTAAGTAATTTGTATATGTATTTTGCGATAAAAATTATTTTTTTCAAAAAAGCAATGATGAATTTCTCTTAACTAAATAATTCCGCACAAAATTGCATCATTACATTTTTAATATTTTACAGTCGAAAAATAGACTTTTTGCACTTAGAATCTCACTGTGCGGCGTTACAAATTCAATTTTACAAATTAAAAACAAATACGAAAATCAGGGAAATTACAACAATAACAAAAATTATAATAGTTATTACGATAATTACAGAAATTGTAAAAATTACTATAATTATAACAAAAATTATCATAATAATGATAACAATAATAATAGCAACTACAGGAGAAATGGATATAATAAGAATAAACGCAGAAACAATGATTATAATAACAGAAATGATAGAAATTACATAAGAAACAATAGTAAACACAATGCAAACTACAATAACAATAGAAACAGGAATATCAATAGATACACGAATGATTGAAATCAAAACTATAACTACAATAACAGAGGAGATAACCAATCGCTCAAATCATATCATTATACTGGCCGGGTAGCAGAAGACGTTATCCCGAGCGCCCAATGCGTACATTGTTAGCAAATGCGAAAATAGCAACCATTAGCTGAAATTTTTAATAGATACTAAAGCAGACATCTCAATATGTGAAATTAAAATATTGGAAACCTTAACACACGAGAAACAGCAACGTTAACAGGAATTACAACTGAACAGAAAATTTGTGTCTTCCTATGAATAACAAAAGCATTAAAAATACATTTCATGTAATTGAAAACGAATGAGCAGATTGAAGCAGATGGAATTGTAGAACGAGACATTTTGGCAAAATATATGTGCAAAATAGATTTTGAAACATTTGCGATTTCATTTAATATTAACGAAGAAGAAATTACATTGCCAATGAACTCTAAACCAAAATCCAACATAAATATTATTATACCAGCAAGAACAGAATCAATTGTTCTATTCAGTTTACAAATTAATGAAGACAGCGTCGTCTTAAATAAAGAACAGCATAAAGAATAGCATAATTACAGCCCAGGGTATATCTCACGTATAATTTTTTAATACAACGGAGAAAGATATTGTTTTGGAGAGTTTGGATTGCAAACTACAACCACTGCGCAATTACAATATACTCGTATATAGCGCAAAGCCGAACAACGAATGCAAAGAGATGATAGACTCGAAAAATTATTGAAAACGCTGGAAATACAATAGGAAGACAACCATCGCTCATAGAAATTGTTAAAGAATATCAGGATATTATTCACTTACTAAGAAATGAGTTAATTGTAAACAACTTTTATATGCAAGAAGTGCAAGTAAAAGACTCAACGCCAGTTTACATAAAGAACTAGAGAACATCGCAAACACAAGTAGACGAAATACACAAACAAGTTGATAAACTTTTGAAAAAAAACATTATCGAACATTTAGTCAGTCCTTACAATTCACCTTTTTGCTAGTAGTACCGAAGAAATCTGCTGATGATGAAGAAAATATTGCCTTGTTGTTGATTATCGAAAGGTAAATGATAAAATTATCAACGATAAATTCACTTTATCAAAAAGTGAAGATAAATTAGATAAACTATGAAGAACAAAATATTTTTCAATATTGAATATGACGAGTTAATTTCATCAAATAAATTTACAGTAAGATTTACGACCTTTAATAGAATTTTTAACAGGAAATTTCAACATTTCCAGTTTAAATGCTTAACTTTTGCATTAAAAATATCTTCAAATAGTTTTCAAATAAGCGGATTGGATTCCGAAGCATTTTTATACATCGATGATACAGGGTGTCCGTCGGGAAGGTATACTATTTTGTTTGTTTATAATTTTTGATTAAATAAAAGAGAATGGATCTTATATTGATAAATGTTTTATTTAATGTCGCCAATTATGTATGGAATACAATATCAGATAAATGTCCGCCTCTGTTAGCCTCACAAATACGAGCCCTTTTGAGTACATTTTTCATTACACTCTCACACATTTAACGCGGTATTTCATTAATTTCATCACGAATATTTTGTTTAAGTTGCTTAACCGTTTCTGGCTTGTTTGCATAAACCTTGCTTTTCAGATATCCCCGTGGAAGCCAATCAACATAACCATTCCTTGATATAATTTGTTGTGGAAAGAGGCTATTCCAATGGAACTACATTGTAATTCTGGCTGTATGCGATGTGGCACCGTCTTGTTGATACCACATGTTAATCAAGCTCAAAGCATGCAGTTGTGGCGTTAAAAAGATTTCAAACATATCACGATATCGCTTCCCACTGACAGTTACCGTTACGACGTTGTCAGTTTCAAAGAAGTAAGGTCAAATTATTCCTCCTGACCAAATTGCACACTACACTGTCACTTTTCATAAATAAATAATTTTAGGGTTTTCCATTGTCCAAAACCGACTATTCTGTTTATTCACATATCCATTCAAATGAAAATGTGCCTCGTCACTCATTATGATTTTTTCATGAAAATCGGGGTTCTCATATGTACGACGGCGTAAATGGTCTTGTGGAAGAAGCTCTTGTGTCAACTGAATCTTAAATGGAAACAAATGCAAATCCTTGCGCAAAATTGTGGCCAAAGTTGTTCTTTGAAAACCAAGCTCCTGAGCACGGCGTCGAATTTAGGTTAATGGATTGTTTTGAACACTTTCTTGAGCAGCAGTAATGTTGTCAGCCGATATTGCAGTAGGTTGTGGTTCATGTTTGTCTCTATCAGCTACAGAGCCTCTTTCTTCGAAATCAATCACTACACGATGAATAGTGTACCTTGTTGGCACGTTGTTTCTCCCAAAAATTTCACGTAACTTTCTCATCGTCACAATAATCGATGATTGATTTTGATGAAATGTTTTAACGATTAAAACACGTTGGTTTATCGATTATTTTTCCATAATAAATTTGCCACGTCTGTACTTCACGATTGCCAAATATGAACTGTCAAGACTAATGTTTACCAAAATGGCGGCAAAACAAAGTAGTATACTTTCCCGACGGACAGCCTGTAAAATAATTTCACTAAAAAAAACATAACGAATTCAAAGAGCACATTTTTATTTTCTCCATAAATAGAGCGGTATAAATTTAAGCCTTCCAGTTGGGCCAGGTCTTGATTTGGTTCCATAAGTTAGTGCCGGGGCATTCAGTTGAACCGACCTGACGATGACCGTACAATATGTAACCAGATTTGATTTGACCGCGAGACACAGCGTCAGCCAACAAACCCTTAGCAGCGTCGATTTGTGCGGTGGTAGGTTTGTCGTTGTTATAGTTACCCATGAAGGAAATGCCAATAGCTTTAGAATTCCAGTTGGTGGCATGAGCACCCACAACATTCCAGCCACGACCTTCGTATACGTTGCCATCACCACCGATCAAAAAGTTGTAACCAATATCAGCCCATCCCAAAGTTTTCTGATGGTAGCTCTGAATGTTTCTCAATTGTTGGCTACAAGAATCCCTGGTAGAGCAGTAGGCACCAGCGGTATGATGGATGATGGCGTAGGACAAACTATTGGCCAAAGAAGTCTTGCTGGTGGCAGCGGCACCACCCCACTGAGCCTTAGTGATGATGGTGACACCACAGATGGCGTGGACGAAGGAAAGAACGGCCAAAAGACCAAACAAAGTTTTGGAAACCATGATGGTAGAAATGTAAATGGCAAGTAACTAATGAGAAATTGAATAGTCTGTTCTACTTTTATAGGAAACCAGTATTTTTAGTCTTAAAAAAGTTTTCGACCTGACTTATCAAATAGTAATATTGCAAATAGTGTTATCAATTCTTTAAGTGGATTTACAACTGACGAACCAATTTATGAGATTTGATAGACTTGCATGAAATCATTTTAGATTGGTGTCGAATTCGTTCGTAAACCATAAATTTCTTGGACTTGGTTTTGTCAGTTGTGGGTTTGTTTACAAAATTGTATATTGAATGGATGCAGTTTTCCATGGTGGTGGGCAGGTTAATTTATATAGATAGTTAGCATTGATGTATCAATTAATTTTTAAGTATTTGCTTTTTAATTTTCAGGTTTGGTATTAAATAAAAAAAAATAATCTAAAGTAAATTTTTTTGATGGTCCCATTGATTGTTTATACGAGTAGTTGTTATAAAGGAAAGCAAAGAGATTGTTAAAATATATGAATGCAGAAATATCTGGTTTAATTCGTTTGTGTGTGCGGTGACTTCCATATACCTTCACCCAACTTCCATTGCATTGATGCTAAATCGTGAAGGTTGCCAAAAGGGACGCTGTGTAACGTTACTGAATTTAACTATTATAACTTTTATCCATCTTCTACATAGAAATTATAGAGAAACAATTTTTTGCTTTTTACCAAACTTTATAAATTAATGCAATTAACTTTCTGTTAAGTTGCTGCAGTTTACAAATTAAGGTCTGTAGAGATAAAAATTAAATTTCTATAAATCATCCAGTTTGTGTTGGAGTTATCCGAATAGGCGTGGCAATGCAGTCCCCTTTCATTACCAAAACTAAGTTTATCACAGAAAATTTGTCTGAATTATGTCCAGCGGAGTGATATACGATATGTAGAGCAAAGAATATACGGGTAAAGTCGATAATTTGTGTAGGAGATACCAGAAGGGGCATGATTACTTAATTGCCTCAAGTTTTACCTGGGATTATAAGATACTATAATGAACAAAGCTTTATGTTGCTGCTACCGCAAACAGGAAGTTACGTCGGAAAAATTCAATTCCATAAATTGTCAAATTTGCAAAGGAGGTACCAGATTGTGTGTGGTTAACCTTCAATGTGGTTCATTTTCATTTTAGGGCACTAGTTAAGTAAATCGCTAATGTGACAAATTTGCGTGACTATTCGTCAATAGACGGCGCCAGCTGTAAGTGGTAGTCGATTCTGCCATAACCTAAACGTCATGAGCCAAGCTTAGGCATATGGTAAACATACCGCCTCGACACAATAGTGATTTTTTTGACGTCATATCCTCTTGGCTGTGCAAATATATATGATTTTGTGCCAAATAATCTTTATATGCGGAAATTACTGAGTTTCTTCTTTCAATCGAAGAAAACGCCAGCTGAAGCTTATCGAGAGCTTCAAAACGTTTAGGGAAATGCTGCTTTAAGTGACACAATGTTTAGAGATTGGTTCCGTCGCTTTAAAGAAGCAGATTTTGATGTTAACGACCGTTCGTGTCAAGAAAGATGAAAAATCTTCGAAGGCACTGAATTGACGGCATTCATGTTAAACGCAGGTAGAGTTTGCTTAAGCGTTAATGGTTACCAGCCCAAGCAATTTCCAAGCGATAGCATGCATTGGAAATGATTCAAAAGCAAGGAACTTGGATTCCTTATGAGTTAAAGCCAAGAGACCTTGAGCGCCGTTCTTTCGCTAGTAAACGACTGCTTTAGCGACAAAAAAGGAAGGGATTTCTTAATCGTATTATAACGGGTGATGAAAAATGGTTTCATTACAGCAATCTGAACAAAACAAAGTCAGAGTGAGGGTTACCTGTCACGCTTCTACGTCGTCGTCTTGGCCGAATATTCACGCTGCGAAGGTTATGCTCCGCATTTTGTGGGACCAAGTCGGTGTTATTTTTTATTACAAGCTGTTGAAACCATGCGAAACCCATCACTAGGGATCGGTATCGACTTTATTTAATGCGTTTGGGTTAAACTGTGTGCGAGAAACGCCCACAAAACGCGAAAAATCAAGAAAATATAATTCTTCAGCATGACAACGCTCGGCCTCACGTGGCCAAGCCCGTGTAAACTTACTTGGAACTGTGAAAATCACAAGGAGTTGAAAGGTATTCCCTTTCTGCATAGTTCTTGGAAGAGAAACATTTTCAACTTTTTGGTTTGAATATTCATCATTGCCTTTCCATTCATGCATTCATTTCATTCACCAAGTAGTGCTAGTGCCTGGTCCTTTTTGATTCTCCAACAGAATTTTTGTCCGCGTTTTCTACGCTTCCCGGTAAGATCATTGTCGAAGATTTTCCATGCCGAAGCCTTGATAAGGAAGTTGATTGGTTTATATATTTTACGAAGAACTCTCCTACCTAACACTCTCAGAAGATTTTTATACAGGTAGGTCTAGTGTCCGGCATAGTCGGTTTCTTGTTTGTCAAGAGGAGATTCGCTATTAAATCTCTACTTTGCAAAACCGTATTCAACTTCATGACCTGAACAGTTTTAACAAACTTATGTTAGTACGATATACAATAGGAACGTAGGAAGGTTTACTTACTTACTTACTAAAAACCAATATAGAAATTTCAGTTAAGTAAACTGGCTCAAATATACCTTCACCCAAAGTGCTTTTGTGCAAAGAATACTCTGAAGTAAAGCACAATAAAAGAGGCGAAATTTTAACTTTCTGAAGTCTTCCGTTTGGAAAAAGTAGAAGACTAACATATATTTTCTAAATCGGCCAATTGGCGTGTGCAATTGAATGAAAGATACGAATCGGGGATTATAAAATTTAGGTTAGATAATTTATATAAGAGACGATTTTATTACATTTTATTTAGTATAATAACGCGAAATAATTGATGAGAATTTAATTAACTTTTGGTTACGTGCAAGGAGTAACAGTAGAAAATCTAATTTTGATAAATCGGTCATTTTGTGTGGGAGGTATCAGAAGAGGTAACTACGTTTTTTCTATGATATTGTGAAGAGTTGTGAAACAATGTAAAATAGAAAATTCTGAAAAACTGCAGCCGATTAATAAGATATTACAGAGGGTTGATTAAATTTGAAAAATCGATCAATGTGTACGTGAGGAAGCACAAAACGTGTGGCTATCCCTTTTCCTTGTTAGGCCCTACACTAGAAAACACCCAATGTCTGTAAAATTTAGCTGAATTAAGAGCAACCGAGGGGGAAATATAAACCAAGAAATATATGGTATAAACAGTCCATTTGTGTAGGACACCGGAAAGGGTGCGGCTAATCGGTCAATTTTTTAAATGTTGCCAGAAATTATGAACCAATGCAAAGGACAAAAATTTGAGTTACTGCAGGTTACGGCTGAAGAGTTACAAAGAAGGAGTTGAATTCGAATCTCGCAATTATTAAGCCGTTCCAAATTTCAAGAAGCTCCACAATGTTTATGGCAGTTATTGTATCCACCAGCCAGACAGTCGGACAAATGTACATCGCGCAATCCCTTCGGGACACTTTCTGATATATACTTTCTTTCCACCGACCGAAGGTGTAAAAAGCATTAGTTTTTTACTTAGCTAAAAATTTGCGATGCACATTACTTTAAAAATATTACCAAATACAGTAAGGACATTTTTGCCTGATCATTTGTAGAAAAATGTGATCATACGAACAACTCATTCTCTAGTGGTAAACAAAAGCTCTAATGAATGTCACACCACTGTTTTACTAACATTTATAACGTCACTCTCATAAATAACGTAATGTATATCCTACTATTGTAGATAACAACACATTTCTATTTGTTCTCTAAATCACAACTAATATTTGAATTTATGACGGGATTGTTGGAAACCCCAAGCAAACGAATAAATTGTAATTAGGGACAAGTGCTAGTGACACTTAAGGAGGGGGAATGAAAAATAACACTGGAGAGCAATAATTTTCTGAAAAGCTAAATAATGTACCGTTTTCGGGTAGTTCGGGAATGAGGTATTCGGACATATTATATTACATTAGTGAAGATTAACCATGATTGTCACGACGTATTCTATTTCAGGCCATGAACATCAATGTCTATGAAAAGTGTACCGTGGTCACACTTTTTCACGAATGGCCAAAGACCGTCAATGCGTTTGCATTTAAAAATTGGTATGACGCATTAATTTAAAATCAGTCAAGTCTTACTATTATTCCCAATAACCTTAAAAATTTCGTAACAATTTTTCAAATATCTGAGTGTTTATACGAGTACAGAATAAAATTACTGCAGTGAAAACTTTTCTGGTACTCCAATCTAAATCAACTTAGACTTCAAAATATTATTTCTTTTCAAACTTTTTCAAATATCTGCACAATTCTGTAGAAGCTACGTACAATACAGTTTTTTCTAAATTCTGGTTAAGAAATATAAATTGACAAGCTAACCACGCTCTTTATGGAAACTCAAATAGCGAACGTATTTTTTTTTTTCTAAATTCTGGTTATGAAATGTAAATTGACGAGCTTACCACGCTCTTTATGGAATCTCAAAATAGCGGATTATATAAATCGACACGGAAATTATAGTTAGGTAAACTGTTTTACTTATACTGTCACCAAAAAAAGTGTAAGGGATGCCAAAAGAGGCATGGTAAAACACTAGATTCTTATCAGAAAATTCGCTGAATTAAAACAAAATAAAGAAGCAAAATTATTTCATTTTGGAGTCCTCCCTTAGCAATGGTATCTTGTACTAACCTTCACTAAATCAGCCAAATTGTATGTATGGGACCTTAGCTGCCTAACGTGAGCTAAGTTATATAGGGTGATTCTTTAAGATTTAAGTTTTTCAGGTTGGCAGCACTGGTTGGTAATGGCGTCCAAACGTCATCTGTCAATGTGAAAAGTGTACAGTATACTCTGCCATTACATCATGAAATGACGAATGACCTAATTTTTGGTGAATGGGCATTACAAAAGCTCAATGAAAAATCTATTGTTTTATCGAAAAATTGTGTTCAGCGATGAGGCTCATTTCTTGTTGAACGAATACATACACAAGCAAAACTGTAGCATCTAGAGTGATGAACAACCACATGCCATACATGAATTACCGATGCATCCCGAAAAAATGACAGTCTGGTGTGGTTTATGGGCTGGTGGCATCATCGGTTCATTTTTCTTCAAAGACGACCGTGGAAGAAACGTTACCGTCGACGGTGAATGATATCGAGCCATGATACGCTTTTTTTTTGCCCCAATTGGGCAACTTTTACATGAAATTATCTTTAAAAATTAGATGGCAAAGACCAGTTTATCGATTTCTATAAAAAATTTTAATGTATGATGCAAATTTTAGTGTTTTATTTGATTTAAAAAAAAACTACGATTCAAAAATCACCCTATATTTCCTTTACTACAATTATATGAATAAATCTATGAACATACGGGTAGAATTAGAATATTTGTACGGCAGTTACCAGAGTGCCTGCAGATATCAGTTCGATTTTTCCAAATTTTAATAAGAATTATAATGCAATACGAGTGCAATTGATAAAACTCAAAGTAACTGCAATCTTTAGGGAAACATTAAATTTCTGAAATCGGATCCATTTAAATGCTAGATATCAAAAAATGCATGACTCATGGCAAATTTGAATGATTTCAGTACAACTGCTTGAGAGATATGAAGGAATGTGTGGTTTAAATCGTATCCATTTTTCGGTTTCAAAAGTAAAGTTAAGTAAAACACACATGAAGCTATGATTTCGATTAAACTTTTATTTCATTATAACGCTTGGACTTTGCCATTATGCATGAAACACAATGTCATTCAAATAACTCTGGGTCGATTGCAGCAGTGGATGATTTTGAAGTAGTTTTCGACCACTTTTTCGCACATTTCGCGCGGTAAATCGATTTTGAGAAAATTAAAACCTAAAATATTAATTTTGTCAAAACTTTTTCAATACATGATAAGAAAAGAAACTCGTATGAATGTTCGTCAGAATGGGCGTAGAAGATGCAAATTAACGTACAGTAACTTGTTGTGCCCTTTGACTCTGAATTTGTAGAGGTAACATTTGTTTGTATACCTTCATCCGGAGGAATGAAGGTACGTGTTAATTGAAATGACCAAAAATGTAATTCCCAGAAGGAATCATTTAAGGTACCAAGTACTGAGAATCTTTTGATCAAATGCGTTTCACGCATTCTTAAAATTGTCTGTGCTATATCAATCTACACCTTCTGATACCTTCCATACAAATTGACAAAGTTGCAGAAATTAACTAATTAAATTGTACAGAATATTAATTAATTAATTAACCTGCGGCAATACAATAACTTTTTGACCAATGCGTTATTTCATAATTCATAGTAGAATTTAAAAAATTCTCGGATTGACCCCACCCCTACCAGTACCACCCATTCAAATGGCAAATTTAAACCGTGTAATTGTTCTTAGCTTCATATTATCCTATCGATTGTACTAAATTTAGTCAAATTTATAACAGTTTGAGCGTTTGTCAAAGCAAGATCTCAAAAAGGTGATACAAGGTGATTGATTTTTCGAAAGTGTGGTTCTAGATCATTATCCATTACATTGTTTTAAAATTCTCGGCAAAATCGGTGAAAAATCGACAAATTAACCATGGCTCTTCTGATACTTTCCATGACCAAATGACCGATTTAACCCATACGTTTATACCGCCACATTTTTCAATCGGATGTACCAAATTTGACTAAATTTGCTATATAACATGGATTTAGTATTCTACGTTCTAAGAACGAAAATAAGCGACGCTGCCACACCTATTATGGTTCCTTCCAGGCAAATTTTCCGATTTGCCGATGTTTAATTTTCCACTGTAATCCCTAACGCAAAGCTTGAAGTTACTTAAATCCTCGTCAATTATATAGCGTTACACTGTTTAAAATGTGAAAAAAATCGACGTAATGACCACGCCCACTCTGGCACTTCTCACGAAAATGACCAAATTTAGCTTATATATTCCTAGTTTCTTATGTTTCACTCAATTTCCTTATATTCGGTATAATTGAGCCCGGTTAAGGGATTTAATACAGCGAACGGAGAAGGATTGCACTGCCATGTACTTTAGATCCATTTATTTTGTATATTCCCAACTTCATATCTTTCAAGCAATTATGCTAAATTCAGTAAAGTTCGATACTCAGTACAGTTCTAGATCTTTTTCTGGAATCTCCCATACAACTTGGTCGATTTACCGAAATTCAACTTTTCCTCTGTTATTTCTAGTTGGATGATTACAATCTACATGTATGTATATAATTGTTGCATTACTGACTAATTGACTGACTGACTGATCAAACCACCAAAAACCAAAGGACTAAATTCACAATAATAAGAACTTGGGCATAGAGCAAGTGTGCGATAAGCATGGGTCTTTCATAATTCGTACTTTTGGGGGTAAAATCAGGGTGGAAAAGAGCAAATCAAGACCAGCTCAAATGACTACAACTAGACTTATGAAAATTGAGGCCCACTTTCACCTACCAGAATAGGAACGTAATTAAATTTACGATTTTATGGAAAAAATTAAAAAAAGGGATTAAAATGGTACGACTGCCCTGACTAAGTGGCTAAATCTGGAATCATGCAAATTGGTAGGCTGATCTTTCTTAAACTTTAGGCGCGAAGTTGGAATACAATTTCAAAACATTTTTATTTTCAGAGGGTAAAATTATGGTGAGAGCGTACGAAAATGGAACAACAAATAATTGAAGGTGCATTTATTACCAGTGCCCATTCACTTTTACGACATAGAAGTGCGGAGCAACAAATGGTTCAAGAGAGATTGACATAATTTCGTGTGTGCACTCCCCTTATAAAGGGTGTTCCAACAAGAAAGCAAGATTTCAATTTGGCGCCATTCGAAGTGTCATTGTTTGACATTTGAACAATTGTTATTGTTTGCCAGTAGAAGGTACGAGGTTAGTAAAAATGGAGCGCTATATGAAATAACAACGCATTCTCATTGTGAAATTGTTTTACCAAAATGGTGAAAGTTTTGCGGCTATAGTTCGCAAATTGCGATCAGTTTGGGGTCACAGCATTGCTCAAAAAGAGTCAACTGTAAAGAGATTAATGGATAATTAGCCATTAGTCTGTTAGTGATATAAAGACAATAACGCGCCTTCGACCAGGTCGATCGACCGTGATGATGTCGCTCAAACTCCATCGACCTCCATTCGATACCGAGTTCAGCAAATTGGTGTCTCCAAATCCAGCATGTAGCGAGTTTTGACGAACGATTTGCATCTTCATGCATACAAATTTCAATTGACTCAGGAACTGAAGCCAGCTGACCATGGACAGCGAAGGGAGTTCGTTAATTGGGTATTGGAGGTGAAAATGCTGAGGTCCATTTTTATCTTGATGGCTTCGTCAATAAGCAGAATTGTCGCATTTGGGGTGAGAAAAATCCTCGAGTGATTCACGAGAAGCAAATGCATCCTCAACGTGTCACTGTGTGGTGTGGATTTTGGGCTGGAGGAATCATTTTACCTTTTTTTTATGAAAATGAGGCATGTCAAGCGCATACGGTCAATGGTGTTCGGTATCGTGAAATGATAACCAGTTTTTTCGTGCCTAGAGTTGAAGAAATGAATGTGGAGGGCATGTGGTTTCAACAAGACGGCGCCACATGTCATACAACCAAAGAAACAATTCAATTGCTGCAGCAGTCATTTAAATTTTGTGTTCTTGTTGGGACAGCAGAGGTGTGCGGAAGGCACCGATTTTTGTTCGAAATTTTTGCTTTTACACGGCATCACATAACACAACAGGCTGAAGCTGAAGTCACGAACAAGAAAATTTGCTTTTGATTTAAGGAAAAAAAAAAAACGATGAAAAGTATATCGTATATCAGAGTAAATGGCTGAGGCTTAAATCATACGTAGACTCTTCTTGTAAAGTGTAGTCACGCTTATTTTTTGAAATACGTACCTTTAGGATGTGGAACAAGAAAGAAATATTACCAAAACGTTATCATCATTAAGAACAAAACCGTGAAGAATAATGGTTTTTGAGGGATGTGAAGGGATTTGTTAATTTACTTGGTTTTAAAAAGGTAAAACATGAAAGTATGAGAATGAAAATGAAATCGTACAAGATTATTAAGAATACTCTATTACGACGTTGTGTTCAATAAAAAGTTAAAATGTGGCGCAAAAGTAGTACATTGGATGGAACTAAAGTTGGACTTAATAAATTCAGAGTGTTGATACCTCTGTTAACGTATTCGCGTGAAGAAGAGTAATTTATAAAAATTCGAGCTTTTTAGTTGTAAAACATGGACTAAAGAGATAGTCCGTAATGTTTGAAGTCGTTTTGAAATGCATGCTTCTAGGATATAAACAATGCATAGGATAGGATATAAACAGCACTGCCATCTGGGGAAGTGTGCATTCTATCAAAGAAAACGAATATCACAAATATTCGATCTCTCGAATTCGAACAGGAAATAAACGAGACAACAATTTAGCCATAAATTAATAAAACTAGCCGACTTGACTTATATATAACGCCAGTAGTTTGATAACAATTATTTTGATGAAATACGGTAACCTTACAAAACATATGTTTTAAATTTCAAGGCTTCACATTGTTTAGTTTTTTCATTTGAGCCATCAAAAGTAAACAATCTTAGTAAATTTGAAAACATGGAAAAGACTGGCCACCGTCATGTAATTCAAGATTTTCGTTTGAAAGTTCTCAGTGCAGTCAATATTAAAGTTGAACTGGATTCTACTCTGGGAGAGTCTGCTCCTTTGTTTACAACTGTAAAATATTGGGTAGCGGAGTTTAAACGAGGCCGTACGAGCTGCCAAGACGAACTCCGTTGTGGTCGACCAATTGAAGTATCCATGCCAGACACGGTTAAGAAAATCCACAAAATGGTATTGGATGACCGTTTGCTTCGGTTGATGGTGCGTAAGCTAGCTGAAGTGATAGGAATTTCAAAAAATACTATACAACGTATATTAACCGAAGATTTGGAGATGAGAAAGCTGTGAGTAAGATGGGCTCCACGCTTGCTTTCATTACAGCAAAAACAGAGTTGTGAAGATTTTTCAGTAGAGTATTTGGCAATATTTCACCACAATAAAGCCAAAGTGGTTACACCACTTCATACCTGAGACAAAGGAGCAATCCAACTAGTGGACTGGAATGAGAGAATCGTGTCCAAAGAAGGTGAAGACAGTTTCATCTGTAGGCAAGATCATGGCATCTGTTTTTTGGGATGCGCATGGGATTTTATAATATTTTTATAGATTATCTTCAAAAAATAAAAGCCACCAACGGCGATTATTATGCTTATTTATGGCAGTATTTAGGTGATTAAATTATTGAAAAAGGCCGCATTTGGCGAAAAAAAGTGATGTTTCATCAAGACAATGCTCCAGTTCACACAAAATTAATGAATTAGAATAATTATTCGCCAGATTTTGCTCCCACGGATTATTATCTAATTGCAAAATTGAAAAAATGGCTCGGTGATGAAAGATTTGCAAAACAATGAAAAGGTATAGTCTGCGGTTGATGGCTGTTTTAAAGAGTTTCACAGTTCTTACTATAAACAGAATGTAGAAGCTAGGAGCTGTAGAAGCTATTGAATATCGCTGGAAAAAGTGTATCGAGCTAAAAGGATATTATGTTAAAAATTAAGGAAAATGTTTTCCAACTCCTTTGAGTCTTGACTGCAAGATAATTTAAAATCTGAAATACAATACAAAATACCAATTTACTGAAATTGAACTTTTCCCACATAATTTGTAATTGGTGTGTTGGTACCCACCACAAAAATTACGTAATTCAACCAACACAGTTCTACGCCCATTAGGCCTTTAGTAAATATATACGTATTCTGAGAAAGCACTGTTAATAACCTACTGATATCACCACTCAAGTTGCTTGATTTTTTTGGATAAAAATTTCAGTAAGCTATAATTTTTCTTATTTTGTGTACATATGGGCAGAACGATTCATCATGCTCTTTCTGTCATCCATCACATTTGCACCAATGAAAGTATATAAGTCTTTTCACCCTTTCTATGATGATATTTAAGTGATTTCCGTGTTGCTGTCACATTACCAATGAATTCCTTCTTTCCGACAATATAAATGAGAGCGTATAGAAAAAAATATGTAAGCGCCTTGGAAATTAATTTATATCATTCAGATACATACAAATATATATATATATATATATATGTATATATATGTATATATAAATATGTATATATTTAGGTATATACATGTGTGTATACAATTTCCATAAAAAAAAATACAAAAATAAAAATATAATACTTATTATACAAAGCAAATACAGGGTTATCCATTTTTCGATTGCAATAGTAAATTTAAATAAAACACACATATAGCTATGATTTCGATGAAACTTTTATTTCATTCTAACACTGAGACCTTTTCACTTCATACATTTCAGGCGGTGTCTCGGCGGTGACTAGACGAATGTTGGTTTTGAAAGGCTCCAACGTTTGAGGATTATCCACACAAAAAGAGTCTAACGGCGTCAAATCACATGATTTTGGTGGTCAATTGACGTCGCCAAAAGGTGATATTACGATTTCTAGAAACTTCTCATGCAATAAAGCCAAAATCTGTCGTGTTGTGTAGCTCGTGGCACTGTCTTGTTGAAACCACATGTTGTCCAGTTCATAATCTCCAATTACAGGCAAAAAAAGTCGATTATATGTCCACAGCGCTCTAAATTAAAATTCGGATTGTCTGCCACATTTTCACTAACGGAAGCGATATTTTCGGTAGTGTCTACATTGCGATGATGCCCAGAAGTCCACAAGCATTTAACGTAAGTCTCGCCGTGAAGGCCTTAGCCACGGTGTGCGACACACTGAGCATATTACAATGCAATTGCCAACGCCCTCTGGGACAGCCAGGTAAACTTGAACTATCTAGGAAAAGGGACAAGTTTGGTACTACCGCATATTGTCAGCCTTTTCTTCGCAGCCAGGAGATACCAAATTTATTATGCTAGTATGGAACATAATTCCCATTGGCGGAGGTGAGGCCTATCTTACCACCTCTGCTACTCTATGTAGCACCCGGTTGCAATGAAACTCCACATTCGAGCACAAAGTCTCTACCACCGATTTTGGTATCAACCACAACCCGCGTGATGCTCCCACTAGGGGTCCAACACCAAATGATCAAGCGGGAACTCAGTCCCGGGGCCTTCTGATCCCCACGCTACCGACCAAACTCACCTGGTGGAGCTGTGTAGCAAAGCTACTACCAAGTCGTGATTTATACACCATATTTCACGGAATTGGTAACCCTGTGGCGAAAGGTAGATGGGTAGATGGAACGGTCGGTACTACATTGCAAGGATGCAGTACCCTCACCAGTGGGAGACGGGGAAAACTCCAAACCCCTTCCGTTCGGCGACGGTGAACAGCAACATTGAGATATAGACATAGGGAAAACCTCATGCCTGTCTGTACCCCCGAGAGATCAAGAAGATACAGATGACAGGGCACGATCCCGAGACCTGCCCGTGTTTATCCCTATCACCCCCGGTACCAGACAAAGCCTCTGGTCAGACTTCGTAGATAATCTAATTCTGTAGAAAATCTACCAATTCGTTGCACATTAGGTCAATTATGACGGCCATAATCACATCGTAATGCACGGAAAGTGCCCACATTTGAATCACCATTTTTGTAATAAGCTTTAAATACATTTATGCGTTATTCGGTTGAAAGGTATTTAACAGCTGACAGCCTTGCTAGACCGGTGGTTTCGAAACCACTAAATAGACAACCCATTATAAGGCAAAAAAAGCTCCAATTAAGGATACAGTTGAAAATGAGTGGAATATATGAGATTAAGGTGCCAAATGAAAATGGGATGTCAATTACAATAATGGACATGGCATTTAAATACATCATGAAGAAATTGCTGATTAATTAAAGATGCAAAATATCAATATAAAGAGAAACAAAGGCAGTATAGAGGTAGACATCTTATGAATTTAAGAGAAATAACAAATGTAAATTTAAAAATTTATAAAGTAATGTATTCAAGTATGGTGTTAGCTTGAAAACTGAATACTGGTTGGAGGAAATAAAAGGAAATTAGCTATTGAATTGATATAATTTAATAATTAAAATGCCAAGATATTATAATATATCTACAAATTGTAAAAACCAGTACAAAATTTGACTCAAGCGAACTGGCTTGCATACACCTTCACCCTACGTCTTTTTGTGTTACTGTAAAAAAAATTCTCTTAATTAAATATAAACAAAAGAAGCAAAATTGTAACATTCTGAGGGAAATGTAAAAGCACCAATAAATCGGTATATTTTGGTATATGGATGTTGTACCTTAAGAGGCATCGTAGTACAATATATTCCCATTCGCAGCACTGAATGCCTGATGCGAATTCGATTATATTCAATATACGGGTATATCAATTTTTCAAGTAAAGTTAAATGAAACACATATACAGCTATGACTTCGATCAACATTTTATTTTATAATGCTAATGCTATTATGTATGAAATACAATGTCATATAAATGACCGCCTCTGGATTGGTTGTAGTAGTGAATCTCCTTCGAAAAAATACGTTCCAATGACAATTCCAGACCATAACGCACACCAAACACTCACTTTCTCTGGATGCAATGGCTATTCCACAATCACTTCTGTGTTCTCCGAGTTCCATATGCGACAATTTTACTTGTTGACGTAACTACCGAGTGAGAAATGAGTTTTATTGCTGAGCCCACGTTTAAATCACCACTTTCGTATATATATTTTTATTTTTACGCGTTCTTCGGTTGTTAAAGGATTCATATTCACTAAATAACTAACACTTCAGATGCCAGGTATTTAGTTGCTAACAACCTCGCCAGACCGGCGATTTTGAAACCACTAAATAGGTAATACTTATATCGCCACATCACTTTTACAAATTGGCCGGTTTGTATACATATTTCTTTTAAATCCGCTGGCACACACACGATCTTTTAATGAAATTTTCAATGACTGTTTTGTATAAATGCTGCGGTATTTCATTAATGCAGCGTCCAGTTTCCTCTTCTAAGACTTGAGTCGTCGTCGGCTTATTCGCGTAAACCATCGACTTCAAAAAACTCCAACGAAAAAAATCTAATGGTGTTAATTTGCACGATCTAGGCAGCCAATTCTGGTCTCCAAAGCGCGAAATAAAACGACGGGGAAATAACTGATGCAGCAATTGAATTGTTTCTCTGGCTGTATGACATGAGGCGCCGTCTTGTTGAAACCACATGCCCTCCACATTCATTTCTCCATTTCTAGGCACGAAAAAACTGGTTATCATTCCACGATACCGAACACCATCGACTGTTGCGCTTTACATGTCTCATTTTCATAAAAAAAAAGTCCAATGATTCCTCCAGCCCAAAATCCGCTACAACATTTTCGGTCGATCGACCTGGTAGAAGGCGCGTTGTTGTCTTCACATCACTAACAGACCCAGTTTTGCAAATTTATCCATTAATCTCTTTACAGTTGACTCTTTTGGAGCATTATTGTGACCCTAAATTGATTGATTGACTATTTTGGTAAAACAATTTCACAATGAGAATGCGTTGTTCATTTTTACTAAACTCATACCTTCTACTAGCAAACAATAACAATTATTCAAATGTCAAACAATGACACTTCGAATGGCGCCAAATTTAAATCTTGCGTTCTTGTTGGGACACCCTTTATTAATATTATCAATAGTAGTTCAAAATTAATGCGATACTTATCACTATTCCCATTTACCGATACATATTTCGAAAGGAGATACTTTTGTAGCACCCCTCAGATTTGTTTGGCTTTCAATACGATATACGATATTGCTTTATTTTCTACCAAATTCATGTCACACCATGCTATTATGTTCGTTTGCTATCTTATAGTCATCTGAAATATGTTGGACATTATTAGCAAGTGATCTCATTATATAAATTTACACTA
Organism: Philornis downsi; assembly: GCA_019455685.1. Lineage (NCBI taxonomy): Eukaryota > Metazoa > Arthropoda > Insecta > Diptera > Muscidae > Philornis > Philornis downsi. The sequence goes on along the minus strand of JAHXMU010000300.1, from coordinate 457,908 downwards.
AAAGCTTCATGACAGTTCAGTCTGGAATACTAACATGACCAGTTAACGTAATTCTTATAACGACCTAAAGAGGCAGAAGAAAAAACAAACTTCTCTCCAAATACAGGGTGGCGCAATGGAACGTGCATATTTAAAAAATAGATTAAAAAATAAATACAAAAGGTATGTTTAAAATAAATCTAAGGCATTGTAGAATAATAAATGGAGTTTAATTTTTAAAAATAACATCATCTAAATGGTGATCCTCTCTACGACGGCACTCCTCTAACCGCAAACGAAAATTATTGAAAACTTTCTTCAGTAATACTGGTTTAATGGCTGCCATTTCACCACGGATATTCTCCTTGAGCTAAACGATGTTTCTTGGATTATTACTGTAGACTTTGTGTTTGAGGTATCCCCACAAAAAAAAAAGTCAAGAGGCGTCAAGTCTGGACTACGTGGGGGCCATGTGATATCACCTCTTTTCGAAATCAGTCTGCAAAGGAACATCTGCTTCACCACCGCCATGGAGTCATTTAATGTGTAACAGGTAGCTCCATCTTGTTGGAACCAAGTTCTGGAATTCACTATTCTTGAACTTCCAATTTCTGGAGCCAAAAATCCGTCCAACATCTCAACATAGCGTTCCGTATTAACCGTGACGTTTTGGCCCCGCGCATTTTCGAAGAAAAAAAAAAGACCAATTATTCCTCTGCCAGAGATTGCTGCCCATACTGTCACTTAAGGACTATGCAATGGTTTCTGGTGTTTCATTTTGGGATTTTCACTGTTCCAGTAACGACAATTTTGACGGTTTACGAACCCATTCATAAGGAAATGAGCCTCGTCAGAGAAAAGGATATTGTCAAAATTGGAAAATCGATTAAGCATTTCATTAGCAAATACGAGCCTTGCTATGAAGTCAGACTCTTTCAATTCTTGTGTTAATTGCAGCTTATATGGATACAGTTTAAGATCCAATGTTAAAATTCGTTGCAAACTTCGTCGCGATAAATGTAAGACAGACGATCTCTTGCGAGTCGACATTTGTGTATTTCCTCGTACTGACTCCATAACTCTCTCAACATTGTCTTCGGTCCTAGATGTTCTTGGGCGACCATTTGCTTGTAGTTTAAATGTTGAACCGGTTTCTTCAAAACGCTTTGCCCATATTTTAATTAAATTATCGCTCGGAGCTTCACTAATTCGCCGTAGTCCATATTCAGCACAATATAGTCGCCTAGTAGCAATATGCACGAGAGTCCTCGTAAAATGCGCGCACTCAAAATACGCGACGCTTCCCGTCGAAGTGATTCATAACGACTGAAACTCCATGAGCCCGCCAACCCAACGATGTAGACGCCCCCCCGCCCGCGCCTTTTCTACCTCGCAAAAAAAGATGATGCAATATCCACGTTCTATTGCGCCACCCTGTATTATCGATTCTCCTAAATACAATAACAGTCATTCGTACGCCGCGCGTTAGCTTTACGTAAACTGAAATAATTTTTCTGAAAATATTAAATTTTGATTGTCGTTGCTGACGAATTAGCACGCTTTAAACCCATATTTTTAGGTATATATAGGTATGATAAACAACTAAACTCTTCTATTTCGTATGATAATCATTCTCCGCAATGTTTTGTTCATTATACTCGTGTATCAAATATGATTTATCATATTCGACTACTATTGAAAGAATTGCTCATCATCTTTATCAGTTCACATTTCGCTATTTAAACTGCATTCCAAGTGGAAATTCTAATCAGTTCCTGACGATTTCTAACAGATCTATCCCATGAAATTAGTGTGAGTTTTCAATAATTTACGTCTCTGAGTCTCAATAGCTATATTCCTACATTCCGGGAAGAAACTTTGGAAGCATTTAATGTAATTGCAGCCTTATAAATTCCTTTTTCAATGGACAAATACAGTCCAGTCAGTCATAGGATTATCAGAATTCGGATGATGTGACATAAATTGCATGAACAAGGCTACCAAGTTTAACACGCGGGTTCAAATGATTGCGGATGATTTCGAAATCTAACACTTTAAATAAGTTTAATTTCAACATTTTCGCTTCAAATGTTGTCAGAGAAAGATACAATCTGAAGTTAGTTGTACAACATTGAGGGTTTTGTTGCAGCTAAGCTGAAACATCGAACTGCAAAATGTCAATCTTGCCATAATTCAGGCGTTGCCAGTATGTGACAGAAAGGACTAAACCGAGTTGTATAACAAATTATACACATAATGTTTCATATTGTTTTCATCTGCAATATTTTCAATGTCTGGGAACTTTATTGTTAATTTAAAAGTAAACGGAATATAATTAATTTAGTTTAAGATATTTCACATGATCTTAATAAAATATGTAAAATATCCAATACTTCAACTGTGCATAAGAGATGTATATACGATATATACATCTCCCATCGAGTTCCACTAAAACAGTTGCCAAATCCATATTTCCCGGTGATCAGCTGGACCTAAATCATATGATCATGTGGAAACAAATTAGAATTAAAACAAAAACGAAAAGTGAACCAAACTTGTAATTTGTGATCAAAAATATGTAAATACAGTGAAAAGATTCAATTGGGCTCATTATGCTAATAAACCGTCCATTACAATGGTGGTGGCAACATTTATGAGGGTCGCGGTTAGAATGTTGTGGGCGCTCATGCCACCAACTGGAACTCCAAATCTATTGGCATCTCCCTCATTGGTAACTATTAACTATCACAACTACAAACCTTCCGCTGCCCAAATCACCGCTGCTAAAAACTTGTTGGCTGCTGCTGTATCTCGTGGTCAAATAACAGCTGGTTACGTTTTGTACGGCCATCGTCAAGTTGGTGATACTGATTGTCGTGGTACTTACTTGTGAACCGAGATCAAGACCTGGCCCAAATGGAAGGCTTAAGCCAATATGGTTACATATTTAGAAAAAAGAAATAAAATCAAAATTTGTATAATTTATATTTTTATATTTATGATGTTTTACAAGAAAATCGAATAATTTTTCATGAATGTCAATTTCCGTCACAACTCTGGAAACATAAGCTAATTAAAAATCAAATGTCATTTTCTAGTACAACTTCTAAAAGATTATGGCTACGAAATAGATATGAAGTAACAACTGATCAGGTCGAAATTAAATCAAGCGCCAAATATTTTGCCGGGAGTAAAAGGTATATTAAAAATATTTATACTCTGGGGGGTGTCGTAGGAATATTTCTAGTTAAAAGCGTAAACATAGGACCCACAAATTAAAGAAATTTTATGTAAGTCTGATTAGCTGACCGAAATTTATTTACTGGAAAAATAGATGAATAATTATGGAGATGTAATGCGACGAAATCTTAGCGATTTCCAACTTACGGATAACAACTCATTTTAAGAGAAAACATCAATATTACTACTCATACCTGCCATGTGAAGTGTTATTTATTTAATAAAAAGTTTGCCATTTACGAATATGGGTCATTTAACGACCGATTAACGCATTCACATTTTCTCGACCTTCTGTGAAAAGCTTGTACCACTTGTAAACATTATTTATTTAGTTAAAACTAACTACTAAAGTGATAATTCAAACGTGCGTTACTGGGTGGTCATCATAATCGACCTACTATTCAAGAAACTGGCGAAGTTATGAAGAAAAGAGACTGGATGCGTTACAGATGTGGTCAGGCCTGTGAATCTTCGCAATGTTCGCACTGCCCAAAATATCGATTCCGTTAGTGAAAATGTGGTGGATAATTCGAATTTCAATTCGAGCATTATGGCTTATGATAACCTACTTTTTTTGGCCTACAATTGAAGATTATGTACTGGACGAAATGTGGTTTCAACAAGACGGAGCCGCGAGCCACACAAGACAAAAGATTTTGGCATTTCACGTTTTGGTGACGTTAATTAGCCATCAAGATCACGCAATTTGACGCCGCTAGACTTTTTTGCAGGGCTACGTTAAAGACCTGTATTTACGTGGATAATACCCAAACGTTGGAACATTAACAGTACCATTCGTCAATTTATCACCGACAACCGAAAACCGAAAAATGTTATAAAATTTTATGACATTGCGAACTGGTGAATAGGAATTTACCAATAATAGATATTTTGGTCGGATAGTTACATTTCTGCTTGGGTAGTTCTTTGTGAACCCCAGTCAAAAAGCTGGAGATTTGTTCACATTCTTAATAATATACTATACGAGGTGTGTTCAAAACACAAGGTGAGTTTTCATTTTTCTCAAAAAATATTTATTTATTCATCAATTTCTATTTTATCTCCTTCAAAGTAGTCCCCTTCAAATATAATACACTTGTGCCAGCGTTTTTTCCAATCCTCGAAGCAGGTCTGATATGCACTTTTTGGTATGTCCTTGAGCACTCTCAGCGATTCGTTTTTAATCTCCTCAATGGTCGCAAAACGCCATCCTTCCATGGGTCTCTTCAATCTTGGGAACAGGAAAAAGTTGCAGGGGGCCAAATCTGGTGAATACGGTGGCTGAGGCATGATAACAGTGTTGTTTTTGGCCAAATGATCTCTCACAAGCAAAGATGAGAGAGCAGGTGCATTATGATGATGCAATTGCCATGAATTTTGTTTCCACAATTCCGGGCGTTTTTTTCTTATTGCCTCACACAAACAGCGCATAACTTCAAGGTAACACTCCTTATTTACTCTACGACCTTGTGGTAAGAACTCCTGATGCACTACGCCATGGTAATCGAACAATGACCAAAACCTTGACATTTTATCAAACTTGGCCTGCTTTTTTTGGTCTTGGCTCTCCTGGACTCTTACATTGGAAAGATTGGGCTTTGGTTTCGATGTCACAACCATATACCTATGATTCGTCACAAGTTATGACCCTTTTAAGCAAATCTGGTTCATCGTGAACGTCATTCAATAATTCCTGCTTTTGGTTAAAATTCAGAAATTTTGCAACGAACTTGGCAGCAACACGCTTCATGCCCAAAATTTCCGAAAAGATTGCATGGCATGAGCCAACCGACATGCAGACTTTCTCAACAACTTCTCTAATTGTGATTTGACGATTCTCCATAACAATTTTCTTCACTTTCTCAACATTTTCATCGGTTGTTGATGTGCTGGGGCGCCCAGAGCGAGCGTCGTCATTCACATCTTCTCGACCTTCTGTGAAAAGCTTGTACCACTTGTAAACATATTTTTGACTCAGAGTTCTCTCACCTTGTGCCACTGTCAACAGTTCAAGTGTTTTTGAACACTTAATTCCATTTTTGCACAAAATTTGGTGCAATTTCTTTGATCCATTTCTTTCGATAGCAGAAAATCGCCGAAACACTTGTCTTATTTATGCAACAAACTAAACATGCTATATGGTTAAAACCTTCAACGTATGAGTATTTTCGAGACGAATGTAACAACATAAGAAAAATAATAATCGAAAGTCGAATGTACTTAGCCCGCGAAATTTGTAAATTCACCTTATGATTTTTTGAATACACCTCGTAAGTTGTAGGTTTCCAAGTCTACATTGTAGGGCTAAAATGAAGTCTTGCTGTTTGTCTAAAAATTACACAGTTTTAAATGCAAATGGAGGTTAAATATGTAAGCACTTTGTTCGACTATGGAATGACTAAACGTATTCTTAACTTCTCAAAATACAGCATAATGTAGTTTTAAAAATGAATGAATAAGTTTCTTCGCAATGAATATATCTGTGGTCACAACCCGTAACAGCCTAACTCGAGTTAGGACACAATTGAGTTATTAGCACCATCGTATTCAGCGTATCTAAATTTATTTGCTCTAAATTTTTCATGTTTGTATTTCTTCTAGGAAGGCAACTAATCCTAAAAAACCTAATAGCTTAAGTTATTTTTCTAAATGACTGTTTTGGCATAACTGCCTAAGTCAATTTAGGATTACAACAAATATAAACATTATTTTTTCATCATTGTCTAAATCAACTTAAGTTTAAACTTTATGAATTCTTATATAGGAATAACAACCTAACTCAACATGAGAGATCGAATCTGAAATATTTTGACATAGAATAATAATTTATGTCAATTTAGGCGCACTTAAAGTTTTTTATTTAATCTGGAATAATAGCCTAACTCAACTTGAACTTTTTGACTTTCTTTCGTTCAACAATTCATAAGAGCCTAAGTGTCTTTTTCGATAATATCTTTTGACTGCGAGAATAAACAACTATTTTTTGTTAACAACTAAGTAAAGAAATTCGTTTCCTTGGAATCTGTAGCAAAGTTTTCCAAAAAACACCTTCTCCTGATTTTCAGTGAAGATTCAAAACTTTAAACTCCTGTACTGAAAATATTGAAAAACAGACTTAGGCTGTTATGGGTTGTGACCACAGATATTTCTTTGCATTTTGACATGAGATGTTGTCTTGCTTTCATTCGCTCTGTACTCCCCTCTAGCTTTTAGCTATATTTGGACCATCAAATCACTGACCTACAGCAGACTTCGGTAATAGTAAAACGGTAACTGGTTTATTTCGCCATTAATGCCTTACCTGTTTAGTCACTATAAAAATAGAATGCCTTATAGGTCTCTTCTTAAAATGATTAGTTTTCTTTTATTGATATTTTTAATGTTTTCCATTGTTTCTCTTCTCTTTTTGTATATTTGTGAGTAATTTTACTTCTGTTATCTATCGCATGTTATATTTACGTATACAAATAATATCATAAAAATTATCCAATACTATTTTGCGACAATTTTTGTTGGGAGAAGACATCATCTAAGCTTTTAATAAAAACAATCGTATTTATTTGGTATTCAAAAGAAGATATATCTAAAACTTTATTTTATTTATTTTGTGAATATGAAAAATTAATAATTTCATTTCGGATCAGCTAAACTAACGCAAATAATTACATTTATAATTTAATTATTAATTATTAAATAATTATTTACATATATAAATATATAATAATATTTTATTTTTATTTAATTTAAAACTTCTTGAGAATGAGGATGTTTCTTTTTTGCATGATTATGATCAAAGTTTATGATTTTTGTTTTTTAAGTACGTTAATTTTGAACGAAAATCATTTTCAAAATTAAATCGAATCTGGAGGAAATTCTTAGTTTTACATTTGTAGAACTAACTTTAGTTTTAACAAATGGTAATAATAACAAAAGTACAAAACAGAAAATGACATAATTTCTTTAATATTTATAATATAAAAAATTTATTATAATTTTTTAGAGATACTTAACAATTAATTGACACCTAATAGTAAATTTTAATCAAGTATAGGAAGAAGATAAAATCATCAAAAATATGAAACAGAAAACTTTGCTTCGTTGGAATGTTTGCGGTTATGTTTGTTTCCAGTTTGAAATTGAGCAAAAATCAGTTAACAAATGAAACAAAAATTGTACAACGAAAAACTAGTGAGTTTCACTCTTAACAGTTTACGAAGGAAAAAGTGTTACATTTATTATTTAGAGCTTGAAATAACAGAGGATTATTAGGATGGACTTCTTAAGGAATTTTGATCATCAAGTGTTCAGTTTCTGTGTCTGTTGTACAGCTTTCACGCGTTAAAAATGGTTGCTGTAATCAGATCAGAAAATCATGACTACAAGAGTACTCAGGATCGGCAAACATTTGATTGCTCTGTTTATTCCATATATTTTCCGGATATATTTCTGTGAGTTAAATTTTGTGGGGTATTTACGTAAACTTCTAAAAGATATGACCAAACATAGTTACCAAATGAATGTTGAATGGGTTTTAGAGAACTATATTCTTTTGTAATGAAAGAATTAATACATATTTTTAACCTTGATGAAAAGTCAATATATAGGGTGGCGCGTAAGTGACGCTAAGATTTGACCAGTGAATACATTCGTCTCTTTACAGAATTGACTAAATAATATTTGGGAAATTTATGATGGAAAGGCTCAGCACAGAACAAAGAACCAAAGTTGTTCAATTTTCTGTTGAAAGTCAGCATTCGATAATTCAGATCATATTACAATTTCTTTCATGTTCGAAATGCTCCTAGCGCTCCAACAATTTACCGATTGGTTCAGCGTTTTGGCCAACAAGGGATTGTTTGAGATCTTCCCCGTGCTGGAAGACCTCGTGCAGTTCGAAATGAAGTGACCATTGCTCGAGTGCAAACAAGTATTGAGGAAAACCTCGAAAGTTAGAGATATCTTGACGGTCTTTGCAAAGAATTTTACATATGTAACATCTTTTCCCATATAAGATGCAATTGGTTCATGAGTTAAAACCAAATGATGCACAAGAATGCATTCAATATAGTCGCCGTTAACGTTACTTATGCGCCACCATTTACAAATTGAGAAATACTACATTCATTAGGGCGTCCCAAAAATTTGCGGCACACAGATAGAGATAACTAGAATGAGTGAATCTATACAGCTCCCAGTCTACTCCTATACGCACAAATCTCAAGAAAATCTGATGACGTCTTCGGTTCTTTCAAAAAAAAAAAAAAAAAGAATTGTTGTATAGATAAGACCAAATTATTGACATTTTATATAAAAATATTTCAAATAAATATTCACAGTAGATGACACTTCGTGTCATCCTATCTATATTTCAATAAACAAAAACACAGATCTTGATCGGAAGTCGTCAAAGGAATCAGGCAAAAGTCAATTCTTCACCTTAGAGGATGGTACTTTATGCTTTCACGAGGAAACATTCCTTAGATTTAGCAAAACATTCGCAAAACACAAAGCGTTGCAGTGACCGAGTCTGAACACCACACTAACTAATTTAATTGGTGGTAGGAACGGGCGGTAAGTACTGAGAAATGGAAATGCTCAGTAGATATTTTCTCAATTTTGACCTTATTTTCTCTACATTAAATGATAAATTTTCATTTAATTTGTACCAACTGTAAATGTTTTAGTATTATAGAATACACAGGCCGAAAATCAAATTAGAAATAGTTAGGATTAACATTAGTTCTATTAATCGAAAATGCCTGGTTTTCCGCAGAAATATTGTAAGCTTTCAGTCGTGTTTCGCTCGAAAGTATGCAGTATTCAAGTAAATTACTACCCAGCAGAAACATTGCATACCAAATATCATAATATTCACCACAACTATTCATCCAGCTGTGGTAGAAATTTGACTGAAACGGCAATGAATTTAACATTATGTTGTCATAGGAGGTAATTACTTGCAATTTGACAACCATTCAGTATTATTTATGTAGTGCGATTATGCAGTTCTGGCATTACATTTTCGGATACATTTGCCAAAAATAATTTGCTATTTGTATCTAAAGGAATATACAGTGAAAGTTAAAGTTTTAAAAGTAGATTGAATGCAATTGCCTACCAAACCATCTCTAGCTGGTCATTGTAATGCATTAAATTATATTGAACTGAGAAAAACTGCATACCTGCACATTAGGTGTCAATATTTCGTTTTTGCTTTAAGTTAATACTGTTTTATTGAAAATTTGAGGTTTACAAAACTTGTGTACTACTAATAACTTTCTAAGGAATGACAACTTTCATTTAGAAATCAAACAATTCATTACTTCCAATCGTTTTATTTTTTAAGTATTTATTACTACTGTTCCACAAAAGGTGTTATTACTACATTGAAGTGAAACATTACTGGAAGCAATGTGGAATCACTTCTGCTAGAAATAAGAAATACCTACACATGTTGTTATCTCGTCACTATTGAAAATATACTGAAGAAGCTAAAAGAAGCTTCGAAAATACACAATAAATATAATCAGCTGTTTTGTTGATGCAGTTATGCATCCGTGGAAGACAGATGTTATATGGATAATCCACCAATGACTTAAGCCTTTATGTACAGCATTTCAGGAGTATTCACGAAACCTTCAACCTTCAAAAATTGGGTTAACAAGTTGTACTACTTTAAGATAACCGCGACAGCTATCTGTCTCCCATTAATAATCAGAGAGATTGTTTCTGTTAATAAGGCAATAAAATTTGAAAATTTTTTGATTAGTGTTTGTTTTGATGGATTTTTAAGAAGAAACTGCTGAATGCCTCGTCCCACATTTATAAAATATGAAACCCGCTTAGGAAATTTTGTACTTATAAAGTAATGAACAATTTAAAAAAACCTAGTTAAAAACATATATAACATGTATCAAAAATAAATCCATTATTTTTACATGACATTGAAGGCTTTGTGTAGCATAGTTAGAATGATTCGTTTTATATCAAATATGCACCGTTTTGGTAAAAAAAAAATGGGATAGTCGATTTTCCCATGATGCCACATGCTTTTTTGTTCTCATGCACAATAACAGAAACAGGTGCTAAGCACTATAACCTCTCAATTGAACACCCGGATCTTCTAGCAAGTCGCTATCAATATGTGTGGCCCGGCATTGTCCTGATAAAATATAATACCTCTCCTATTGCCCTTCCTTCAGATATTCGAGTTGTTGCCAGTGCAGGTCCGAATTACGAGTTCGGGCTTAGGGAAGCAGCTGATAGTTTATGATTCTCTGTCAATCCCGCCGAATAAACAACGAAATGTCCCTGACCGTCAATTCTTGACGTTGCCCCAAATGACCCTTTTTTCATCACTAATCCCAATCGCTTCGAAAATTTGTCAATCTTGTTGCGATTCATTAGCGATTCGCAGATGGAAATTTGGTGCATGCGTTTTTTTTTGCTTTAACGCCTGTGGTACCATACATCGAGCTTTTTTACGTCTTCAGCCGTATTCCAATGACTTCAGGTGGTTCTTTCTACAATATTTAGCTCGTTAATAATCGAAACAGAGCCCGATTTGAGTACTAGATTATTTCTTCCTGACGCCATCTAGCGTAACTCGGTCACACTTATACAACCCGAGATACAGATAATTGAAGTCATCAATTGGGAAAATATTGGATTACTTTTCACTGCACCTTATAGTATGAAAAAGCTCTGCAATGAACGAACATTTATTTCTGCTAATTATTAATTGCCATGGAAATTATGGAATGCAATTCTCTTCACCAGCCACTTACTTACTGAACACTTTTGATGTTAACGAAATTATTTGTGACATCCTTCTTCGAAACATCCTTAAAAAGTCCTTCTCCTCATTAATACATGCATGTATTTTTGTACATATGTAGGTATGTATGTAAGTAGGTGTGTAAATAGGTTTTCATAGTCATTGTTAATGTACGCAGCTACGTGTATTTAGAATTGTGTGTGTGTGTGTTTTTTTATGTTTGCGTATGCATTCATCATATCAATTTGCGCTCTTTAATACATTTTCGTCAATAACAGTTAAAATCATTCATATTAACAATAAAGAAAATAAAAATCATTTTGTATTTGCATTGAACTCAAAAGAGTCGCGCTATTTTCTGCTGGTGAGAATTTCGCTCGAAAACTGTATTCAAATTAAAATCGGAAATAAATTATGCATTTATTCCACATCATCGTTATTGCCGCTGTTGTCTACACAGGGGCAACATGACGAGAAGGTTGTCGTCAGCCATCGTCAGGCTTTACTTTCACACATATTGATATAAGTGTATATATGTATGTGTGTATTCAGCTGTCTGCTTAATCAACGACATCATCGTCATCGTCATCGTCTCTTGCATCATTAACACTTATCCTTCGAAATAAAAATGGGGAAAGAATAGAAGTGAAATGTAACTATATGGAGAAACAAAAAAAATCAAAAAAAAAAAAAAAAAAAAGAAAAGAAAAAACACGGTTCAATATTTAATATCACTGGCAAAAGCACAACACAACGAGAGCCTCCTTCTTTCGATCTTTCCTTTCCATTACTACTCGTCCTGCTTCGGTTTAAGCACAAATCCACCTCTGATGGATGGCAAATGCAATTGCACCCGCTATCCTTTCTTCGTTCTCGCCTGCACATGAATTGATTCAGCGAATGCTATGAAATGCTCTTTTTCTGTTATTTGTTAGTTGTTGTTGTTGTTGTTGTAGTTGTTGCATTTTTAAATAAAGTCTTCAGTTGCTTGCAGTTTTTAAAACTTTCCTATCCAACTCGTCGGCCTCATCCGTATTTGCAGTCAAGCCCTCCTCAATTACCATCCTCCTCGTTTTTGTGTGCCACGGCACGGTGCCCTCACGCTTTCGTTGTGACAAACATCCATCGTTGCGTTTCCAATGCCGAATTGCACCGCTGGGCGGATACACCCAATTCCGTGTGATCCCTGGAATCCAGGCATACATTCAGTTTTTGATGGCGTATGAAGCCTCCTTCACGCAGTACCCATTTTTGATTTTCCGAGTCATCGCAAAGTTTCATTATGACCTGGGAACCGCGCGAGAATTGCACCAGGGTTAAGCAGAGATCGTCGTGTTTTATTTGTTGGCGTTTCGTGTAGGCCCACTCTTGATTGCCGCCAGTGTTATGGCACTGGAAGAGACCTGTAAATATTGGGTGAGAAAAAAAAAAACAAATATTATATAGATGGTGATAAGATGAGAAAAAAGGAACAACAAAAGATGTTTTTTTTTTTAATTTATTTATTTATTTTTTTGATCACTGGAACTAGGGCGGATTTGAAACAAGTTGGGGCCCACAGAGCTTCCGTAGTTTTCACCCCAAAGGGTGTTTCGTATTATCAAAATAACGATATGTAAACTAAATGAGCATATGACTAGAGGAAATAAAATAAACGGTGCATACTCTTAGGCTGTCCAGAAAAAGCACCAGCCACCACCAGTAAAAATCTGCAATATTAAACAATGTTGCCATTTATGCTTTTTCTATCAAATTTAAGAGATTTCTAGCTGATATCTTGGTAGGTTAATTTTAGAAAGTTTTAACAAAGAGGAATGGAGAAATTATAATTTGAACTCTCTGACTGTTATTCACTGTTATCGGATGCGGTGGCCGAATAACGACTCCCAATCGTCGGATGGTAGCTATGCATAGAAGCCGACCAGGTTTGGGTCACCTTAATGGCATGTTAACACCGATGCGTCTTAAGCAAGTACTGTCTGGTACTAAGGCTCACCTCTTATGCCAGCCTAGTTGGCATAATTGGCAGTTTCTAGGATTGGAAGTGGTGTCTTAACAAGCCGCTCATCTTAATAAAGATTGTCACGAAAATCAGTAAGAAAATTAAGAAACGGAACTGAACAGATGTTGATGACTTCGCAAATAATCTGATTTAAAGAAATACGCTTAAAATGACAAGGATAAATGTTTCTATGGAGATAGTGTTTTTATCGGATTGCTGGACAATATTTAGAAATATAAAGCTGAAATCACCGCTATTCAGGAGATGTGAAGGACAAGACAGGGATGGACTCGACGAAGAAATTTTAATGTTAACCACAGCTACCATGTGGAAATGCATGAATTCGAACGAGGATTTGAAGCAGATAACAGACTTAGATCCTTTGTTCAGCTTTTCAGAACAGTAAATAACAATAGCCAATAGTCACACCCAACCTGATTCATACTCTTTCAGCGATGTAAGACAATGACTGGAAAATCAAAGGTACATCTTATTAGAGGAGAAAGCATAGAACCGCTGCAATGCCCGCGACGTTAAGCGTTCTGGGAGATTTTCATTAAAAAATGGCAGGGAAAGATTTTCTCAATCCAGCAGTTGAAAAATTCAGTCTACGCAGCAACACTTCCTACATCGAGTTCGGCCTGGTCTCTTTGGATGCGGCGCATAATATGGCATCTGATTTCCTTATAAAAATGCCCACAGGACAACTCCGCCTAATCATAACATGAGCGAAGAAAACGGTTATGGGAAGAGCCAAGATATAGAAAGGTACAGAGACCAAAAATAGATCTTGGATAGAGACCAATATCGAAATTTCTACCAAAAGGTTAAAGGCAAAAACTATGAACCAGGACTATCATTCTGTAAACACAGCGACCATCATATAGTCACAGATACGGAGAATGTAATGCAATTATGGAGACAGTATTTTTATAACCTGATGGCAGCACAAGTAAAGAAATCACACCAATTAACAAAGATGGCATGAACTGCCCAGTCCTGAGCCAAAACGAGATATAAATGGCGATCAGAGAGCAAAAACGACGCCGGAGCTAGATAGAGCTGTTTAAGATCAGTGGCGGCGAGCTTACTATCATGGTTCATCATCAGTTCCTAATACAACTTGTCCCAACGAATTCTCACCTAATGATTGGAATCTAAGTGTATTATACGCAGTGTTGAAAAAAAAAAGAAAACGACCTAAACAAAATCAGCCTTTGATCAACCGCTTATAAGTTTCTGTTGTGTGTGATATTTGAAAAATTAAAAACAATTCTATCCAATTTGACTGGACCATGGGACCTGCTCAATCCATTACCGAACAAATGTGCACAATATATAAAATCCTGGAAAACTCAGAAAAATAATTCGCATACACCTTTTCTTTGACAATAAAGCTGTTTCCGACAGTCTTATGCAGCCAAAAATTTCAAAGAAGTAAAGTCCAATGATTCCTCCTGACCAAATTGCATACCAGACTGTCCCTTTTAATGGATGCAAAGGTGACTGATGAATAATTTGAGGGTTTCCATTACCCAGAACCGACTATTCTGTTTATTCACATATCCATTCAAATGAAAATGTGCCTCCTCACTCGTTGTGATTTTTTCATGAAAATCGGGGTTGTCATGGGCGAGCTGTAACATCCTACTGGTATATGTACGGTAGTGTAAATGGTCTTGTGGAAGAAGCTCTTGTGTCAACTGAATCTTAAATTGAAACAAATGCAAATCCTTGTGCAAAATTGTGTCCAAAGTTGTTCTTGAAACCAAGCTTCTGAGCACGGCGTCGAATTTAGGTTAATGGATTGTTTTGAACACTTTCTTGAGCAGCAGTAATGTTTTCAGCCGATCTTGCAGTACGTTGTGGTTCATGCTTGGCCCTAACAGCTACAGACCGTCTTTCTTCGAAATCATTCACTACACGATAAATAGTGCGTCTGGTTGGCACGTTGTTTCCCCCAAATTTTTTTCACGTAACTTTCTGATCGTCCCAATAATCGACGATTGATTTTGATAAAATGTTTTAACGATTAAATCGCTATACACAAGCATATTCCCAAGCATTTTACCTGTGCATGGTATTTACCTAATGAAACTTCTTATGTATGTATTCAAATGCTTCAATATAGGACATCACACCATACATTTTGCTATCAACCAACAAGTTTTCAGTACCAGAAATAGTAGTATCTTGAGGGTAGCAAAGTGTAGACTTGAAATTACAAAGCATGCGTGTAATAATTTACCTCAAAATTTAAAAATCGCAAATAATATTCTAACATTCAAAAATTTGTTGAAAAATCACTTACTGCAGAATGTTGAAGGAATTCTTATTTAAACTTTTGTTTGTATACTAAATTTGAAATAATTTTAAAAATTTTTAATAACTTTTCTGTAACATAATTGTAAAAGATATTGAATTTTACGGCCAACTTGCCTCTATAATGTCTATTTTAGACGCTGGGGCGTAACTTGTTAAAACTTATATTAATATACATATTATTATTCTACAGTATTGTACAGTTTGATAATAAAAAAACACGTTGGTTCATCGAATATTTTTCCATTATAAATTTGCCACGTCTCTACCTCACGACTGTCAAATATGAACTGTCAAGACTAATGTTTACCGAAATGGCGGTAAAACAAAGTACTATACCTTCCCGACGGACATCCTGTACCTGTCATCTGAGTGCTATAAATTTAGTGAAGGGTTTGCCATTTACGAACATGGATCAGTTAACAACCGAAGAACGCGTAAAAATAGTTAAAACATACTACAAAGTGGTGCTTCAAATGTGGGCTTTCAATCGAAAAAAAATTCTTCAGCGATGAAGTTCATTTCTTACTCGATGGTTACGTCAACAAGCAAAATTGTTGCGTATGGGGGTCGGAGAGCCCAGAAGTGATTATGAAAAAGCCATTGCATCTAGAAATAGTGACTGTTTGGTATGCATTATGGTCTGAAGATGAAATTGGCCCATATTTTTCCGAAAACTACCTCAAAATGATCCACTGCTGCAACAAATCCAGACGCGGTCATTTGTAATAGGAAAGTCCAAGTATTATGACGAAAAGGTGTTCATAAAAACCATAGCTATATGTGTGTTTTTTTTAACTTTGCTTGCAATCAAAAAATGGATAACCCTGTATTTAAGACAACGCAGACTTACAAGTTATTTTGAAAGGTCCCTACCAGCAATTAGTCAGACTTGCATCGGCATCGATTGTTTCTTCCGTACCAACGGAGCCGGCCTACTATACGTGACGTGAAAAATATTGTGGCAGAATCCAAATTCCAGAAATACTGTATATTTTCACACAAGAGCCTCTCGCCATTTCCAGTGCAGATATCGCAGCACCACGTCCAATGGCTGCAACCATGTGTGTTATACACAACTATGTATACTTTCCAATATATATTGAAAACCAACAAAATATTATTTTATTCATTTTTTTCGGAAGAGGTGCACTTTGAACAGTATGTACATAACTGCATAAGTGCTGTGCATTTTAATTCTGGAGTGGTTTCATTAATTCTCTTGTTTACACATCAAATAAAATGAAAGAGTCACGACCGACTTAACAGAAAATGAGCAAAGAAGGCGAAAATGTTCAATGTCAATAAAGAAGACAAAAATAGTAAAATAGTGGAAGTGGCTAAAGCTAAGATAGGATTTTTTTGCATAAACCTAATTCAATTCTTAAGATTATTTCTAGTAATCAAATTTGTGAAATCATAATAATAATCGGATTAATCATTCGAATTACCGATACAGATATTTCAGTCAGATTAAATTACTTATATGTACTTTCACAATACATTCCAGTAAAACGAATAATGTTTAAGGCGTTTGAGAAGACACTATCAAGTTAAAAGCATGAGTGGGCATAACGATAACTTCATGAATATTGGTTTTCAAATGCTCCAGCGTATGGGAATTATCCTCGTAAACACGGTATTTGACATAGCCCCACAAAAAAATCTAACCGCGTCAAATCGCGTGATCTTGGCGGCCAATTGACGTCACCAAAACGTGAAATTACGCTTTCTGGAAACTTCTCATACAATAAAGTCAAAATCGGTAGTATTGAATCATGTTTGAATAACCACTTTTGTATATGGTGATTTTCTAAGATTTAAGTTTTTCACGTTGGCAGCACTGGTTGGTAACGGCGTCCAAACGTCATCTGTCAAAGTGAAAAATGTACAGCATACTCTGTCATTTCATCATGGAAAGACTAACAAACGTGTAACGATTACAAATCTTTGAAATGCGTTATCAAAATTCGTGCTCTGTGACAAATGTGCATCTTTTGATACGAACATTTTACGGTCGTCTTAATCGACATGATAAATCAATAGTTCGCGCTGTCATCTCCAAATTTTGCACCAAATTTACTTTGTTGCACATAAAATCATCGACTCGCATGCGTAGAGTACCGAAGAAAATATTGCAGCCGTAGCGACCAGTGTTAATGACGATCGTGAAATTTCAATTCGTCGCCGTTCTCACCGATTGGGCATGTGTTACTCAACCACAAGGAATTTTTTTGCCCCAATTGGCTTAGCTGAACTTGGTTGACACGTGGTTTCATCAGCACGGTACAACATGCCACACTGCTCGTGGAACAATGGATACGTTGAGGGATGAATTTGGTGAGCAGCTTATCTCGATTTGGCCCTGTGAGTTGGCCCCCAAGATCTTGTGATTTAACGCCTATTGATTATTTCTTGTGGGGTTATATCAAGTCGCTAGTCTATGTGGATAAGCCGAACAATATTGAAGCCTTACAGGATAACATAACACGCGTTATTCGTGGAATACAGGCCGAAATGCTCGAAAATGTGACGAAAAATTGGATCTTCCCAATGAACATTTTAAGGCGAAGACGCGGACAATATTTACAAAAAATTACCTTTAAAAATTAAATGGCAAAGACCAATTTATCGATTCCAAAAAAAAATTGTAATATATGATGCAAATTTGAGTGTTTTATTTGATTTAAAAAAAACTACGATTAAAAAATTGCTCTTTATTACGTTTTAACCAATCCGTATTCGTTTATGGCAAATCCTTCAGTTAATAAGGAACACTTGAGATGAAATTTATTCAACAGCTGACAGTCTTGCCAGACGGACGGTTGTGAAATCGCTAAATGGATAACCTTTATAATAAGATTCAGAGGAAATTACTTATACAACGCGTAATATCGGTCAAAGAAAAATGACCTAAAAAACTATAAAATATAAATAAATGAAAAATGGACCAATTAAATATGAAAAATTGCCGAAACAAATCAGTTATTTATGAAAAAAACTTTGAGCCCAAAAAGATTATATTTCTTATAAAAATTGCCAACCGCTTGCACTTTAAACAATGAGATCAACTTTATTCTTCCATTATTCCATCAGATGTTGTAAAGATAAAATAAGTGTATATCAGTCTTAAATTTTTCGAACAGAAACCTGCATTAAATCAGTAACTTCGGAACGGCAATATGGGCATTGCGTGTTATAACAACCATTTGTCAATACTTGTGCCTGCACTTCATTGGAAAAATTTTATTGCTTTCAAAATAGCAAAAGTTAATACGGTTAGTCGATAAATCCTTGCGTACAGTGCATTTATTTTGCTTATCAGATCCTTTTGATATATCAATTTCTTCACCCTTTTGTATATCAGATTCCTTAGCTCACGTCTTTTTTAACTTACATTCGTGCGGTTCAATTCAATATACATTTTTTTTTTTTTTTTTGAGGAATACCATTTTATTGTGGAATGTGATTGTTATTAAGACAGTCTCTTCCAACAAATTGCTAACCTCTAGAATTTGATTTGTTTTGTCTACATCCACGTTTATTTTATTATTATTATTATTATTTTTATCTTTTTGCCGTAGTAAATTCCACTACTCTCTATCAAATAAAAATTGGGTTATTCGAATTTTTATCTTCTTTCAACATAATTTTTTTTTTTTTTTTGCTTTTAATTGAAATAAATTTGTATTTTCCACCGTGATGAAATTATCCGTTTCGCAAAACACACATTACTTCAGTAACCGATGCAAACGAAACTGTTTTAAAAGACATAAAATCACGCGATTTTCAATATATTTGAACAATTTTCTTTCTTTGAAGATAATCTTGTTGTCTTTAATTAAAACAAGCTTATTTTTTTGTTTTATTTTAGTTTTTTTTTAAGTTTTTTTTTTTATCTAAATAAAAAATGCCAGATGACAACAAAGCAAGCACAGTAGGCGAAATTCTTATTAAAAAATCGCACAATTTTTTGTTTTTTTTTATCATTTCTTTATTTTTAGTTCTTTAATTTTGTGTTATGCGTGAAAGTGAATATTCGGCTTAAGTATACAGTGGATTAACATATAAACTTTAACTTGGCGAAAACTATATTAACAAAAATTTTTCATGTAGCATTTTTCGTTTTGAAATAACGCTCATTAAGAGATTATAACAAAGAGCCCAAAAAACAGAGAAACGTAACCCACAATTAGCCCAAAATTTGAATGCCAAATTTTTGGATGATATTTTGAAAAGAAAAAAAAAATAATTTTTCAATTTGTATCCCCGCATATTAAAACCTATTTAATTTTTAGTCGTAAGAGAAGGTTACCCATATATCATTAATGGAATGTAAGGAAATTTGTTTTTGTTTGTTTTGTTCCTGTCTTAAGTCATTGTAGCCAATGAATCATAAATTATAGCATGCGAAGGCATTTTGATCAAATCGGTCACTTTGTTTGAAAATTGACGAAATGGGCTTCATTAATTAGTCTAGTTATAATTTATTCTTAGAAATTATAAGAGAACAATTAAATTTCCTTAACCGGCCAACTTGTTTGGGAGGTACCGTAAAAGGCGTGACAACTCATTTAATTTTCATTCTCATAACCAAGTTTAGTAAATGACGGGGGCGTGCCAAGAGAATTTCGTACAATTAAATAAAATAAGTCAACGTACGAAAATATGAGTTAAATTATGTAATTTTATGGGAAATGCCAGAAAGAGATTAGATTAAACTTCGTTAAATCGGTGAATTTGTTTGTAAGGGGAAGGCGTGTGTCAGTGCAGCCCATATTTATTCTCTGACAGGCGTTTGTCAATTGTATGATTTGTGCTAAACTTAAATGAGTTGAGGTCAATCGTTCGTGTTTATTAGATCGATTTTTCATAATTCTTACTGGGTATTATAAAGCACAACAAAAGCCACAAATATAAGTTATTGTAGCATACCATATAGAAATTAAAAAGGAAAGTTTGAAATTCAAAAAATCGATTAATTTTTAGTGGAGGTGCCAGAAAGGATATAGCAATGCAGTCTGTTTTTGTTCTCGGAGCCAAGCGCTTAACCCAAACGCTTAAATTCCACTGAAATCTGTGCAACCGTATGATAAATAGATGTCTAAGAATATGAAAGCCAAAATGGGTAATTTGTACGGAAAATACTAGAAGGAACTCGGTTAACCGGTAAAATTTTTTAAATTTAAATAGGCATTACAAAACAATACCGTGAATAAAAATTATAGACGAAAGGTTGAGAGTCGGTAAATCGGTCAATTTATATAGGATGTGCCAGAAGTTGTCGATTCTATTTATAAGACTCGGCTGTGATCGGACAAAATATTAGCCTGAAACAAATATTGAGAAATTTCATAATGATTTACGTCGGTTATCGTGTTTACCAAAAAGACAGCTATGTCTTAATCAACTTCAAAAGTTATAAAACACGTTTGGCCAAAGATACTATTTTGAAATATCATTACGTGTAGCTAAATTTTAAGTGAGGCAGACTTAGCAATTATTGATAGGAAGTTGAAAAGTAAATCTTCTCGAACCAGCCATTTTATAAGGGACGTATCAGAAGAAAAGCGATGAGATTAGAACTGTAACTGCTTAAGTTAGAAAGTTGGATAAAATAACAGTGTGTGCTTTAAAAGTTAAGAGCCTTTAAAAGTTATGAAAAAACATCATTTTTTGGTTTGGGTTAATTTGAGGCTCTCGGTAGAGGTGGGTTAAATTACAAATTTTATTTATCCAGTACAAACAAATGCAATCTGCAAAATTGTACGTAAATTCAGTATTCAAATTCCAAGTCATTTTATTTAAAGTGATTTTTGCTCTGCCGTTTTGTATGGGAGCAAAATTTGGTAGCATCCGTATGGGTTTACCCGATTTTTTAATCCCTCATCCCTCCAACTACCAGCTAGACAGACCGACATGACTCAATTCCTTAAGAAGCTATGTAAGGATTTTCTTCTTAAAATAACAATAACTCGCGTTTCAAGTGTATTATATTCTCATCCCTATAGTAAAACATATATCCAGCCAGGTGAAGAATAGTATAATTAAATAGCACTGGTCTCACAAATTTGGAAAAAGAATTGACTGCAGAAACGAAGCATGTTTTTTAACTAATCTGGGTGCGCTGAATTCGAATCTGGCATAAGAATTCTTGTTCATATTTTATCGTATGCTGGCAATACTGTAAAACAGTCAATATTGACACTACAATTTCACAATTATTAATTTGGAAGAAGCTCACATTCATTATAAATCTTCATAGTAGTGGCATTTAAACCTGTCAGGGAGATCGCGTGTTACTGATTCAATCTATTTTTGCTTTATGTGTGGTGAATATTTGGTTGGAAAAAAGCATATGCAATATCAGAATAATTAAAATATGCATATTCACATTATTGTAGTTTTGCTGTCAGAAACTTGAACAAATCGTGGACACCGACAATGTTTTGCAATCGCTGCAGAACCGTTTCATACAAGTGGTCAAATGGCAAGAAGATCTTTTTCGATTTTCTAATTCCAGAACTTTGGAGAGAGTCATGTAACCACCAAACCTATTGTAATTTCTGTTTAACAAAAGTTGTTGGATTCAATGTGAAAAGCCGAAAAAATATTACTTACGCGAATGTCTCATCGGTTTCCAAACTAGTTTAACGTTCACCAAATAATCCATTACCAGTCATTCGACTTTCAAATAATGCCATTCACTATTGAAAATTCATTGATTTTGAAATAAACTAATGATTTTGTATGTAAAAAACGAATAAAAACATTTGTTTTTTGTGTATCTCGAAAACCTGACGTGATAGAGCAAAACCAAATACAGATTCGAATTCAGCCCACTAAATTACCCCAGGATAGATATTTGATTAATCCAGTCCAAAACTTTGTTGGCTAGTGTAATTGTAAATATATGATAGCCGATATTAATGGTACCAATCTCTGTACAAGGCATGGTGATTGTAACATCAATCAGGCATATCAACGACAATTTATTTACTCGGACATTTTGAACATAAAACCCCACATTTAATTCAATTATTAATGTATACATTTCAATCATTATAAGTTTCATTTTTTGTGGTCGACAAGTAGAAATTAGAAGGCCATAAAAAACAACAGTATGGACCACTAATTATGCATTTTTTCAAAATATTTAACAGATACCACAAAAGACTCGCATCGTATTATCGTTTTTTTTTTCTTTCTCGTAAATTCTCTACAAAACTTATGAGGCTCTTAATTACTTACCCACAGTGCCATCCGCCAAATGTCCCATGGTGTCCAGACAGAAATCACCTTGTCGAAATTGGCCAAACTCATATGAATCAGGAACTTGTAAATCAGGATAAACATTCTCCAAATACCATTTAAAAGGTTTGCAATGCAATTTCTCTTTAAGAGCCATACGGTCATCGATGCTATACCGGAAGAAACGTACAAAACAGGACATAGATAAAAATAAAAATTGTGTATTAAAACAAATACAACTGGATACGTGTATGTATTAGTAGATTCCAAGATATTCGCATAGCGTGGTCTGTCTCAATCCACACCGAGTGTATTGAAAGATATGAGAAAACAGGAGGTATGAGAACATTTTGGCCACAAAATAAGATAAATGAAAAAGATTAAAAGAATTCCTGGACACAAACATCGAAAAACATAAAACGTCAGGCACATGAGGCAAGGATACACACACACATACTCACATAGGCAATAAAATATATGCCCACTTGTTCCTTTTATTTAGCAAATAGAGATGAATTAGATGTTTAGTGTACATGCTCAGAAAGTAAATGAGTACAAATAAACGAAAATTTATTTCGTTATATGAAACATTGAAAAAATGGCGTCCATTATTTCTTAATATTTTTTAGTATGTGCAAGATTCCCTTGATATCTTAGCTTCAAACTAACGCTGTCTACATAAATGGTCTTGGTGATATAGCGGAAAGAAATTTCACGGGCTAACTAATATAGTTTTGAACTTAAAACAACTTTTTTGATTTCACTGCTTAGAACACAGTCTCCATGACAAAATGGTCAAGCTATTCTCGTATATACGAAGTATACGAAGTTCACATACGTACGAGTACACAACATTTGACGTTAGTTTGTACACTATCAAAATAATCCAAGTGTTTTTAATCTTCTCCATAATACTCCACTACATATACTCGTATATGTAGTTTTGCAACATGCACCAAATGCATTTCGAAAATACTGTTCTAAATATCAACTTCGTCAAAATTACCTTGGCTGATTAGCAAGTCTAAAATATTCGGAAAATTTCAACTCGAGGTGTGATCAAAAAGTAACCGTTATTTTCAATTTTTTCCAAGAAGTATTTATTTATCAATTTCTATTTTATTTCCTTTAAAGTAGTCCCCCTCAGATATAATACACTTGTGCCAGCGTTTCTTCTAATCCTCGACACTCTTCTAAAACGCGCTTTTTGGTATCGCCAACAGCTCCTGTCTCGATTTTTCGATCTCCTCAATCGTAGCAAAACGCTTTCCTTTCATCGGTGTCTTCAATTTTGGGAAGAGGAAAAAGTCAGCGGGGGCCAAGTCCGGTGAAGACGGTAGTTGAAGCATGATTGCGGTTTTGTTTTTGGCCAAAATCTCACGCACAAGTATCGATGTGTGAGCTGGTGCATTATCATGGTGCAAGATCCATGATTGTTTTTTTTCACAATTCTGTGCGTTTCCGACGAATTGCTTCGCGCAAACGGCGCATAACTTCAAGGTAGTATTCCTTATTGATCGTACGACCTTGTGGCAAGAATTGATGATGCACCACGCCATTGCAATCGAAGAAAACAGTGAGCTAAACCTTCATATTTGACACAACTTGACGTGATTTTTTCGGTCTTGTCTTCCATTGGGATGATTGGGCTTTGGTTTCAATGTCATAGCCATACACCCATGATTCGTCACCAGTTATGACCTTTTTGAGAAAATCTGGATCGTCATTGACGACGTTCAACAGCTCCTGAGCGATGTCCATGCGACGTTGTTTTTGCTCAAAATTTAGCAATTTTGGAACAATCTTCGCTGCCGCACGTTTCATGCCTAAAACATCCGTAAAAATTGCTTGGCCGAGCCGAACGAGCCGAACGACATACCAGCAGCATCATCAACCTCTCTAATAGTGATTCGACAATTATCCAAAATCATTTTCTTCACTGCACCAATGTTTTCATTAAACCGGTTATACCACAATTGAACTTGTGTTCTGCTCATAGTAGACTCGCCAAATGCCACAGACAGCATTTCAAATTTCCTTGCACATTTAATTTAACTTTTTACACAAAACCAAACACAGTTCTTTTGATCCATTTTTTCGAATAGTAAACAGTCGAAGAGCACACCAAAACACGACTAACCTTTTTATCTGTCAAAAACAAACTGACAATCCAAAATGGCTGGTATTGTCAACATATATAACAGACATGTGTACCCACATAACAGAAAAAAATGCGAAAATCCAACATACGTAACTCACGAAATTTGAAAATGACGGTTATTTTTTGATTGTGACATTGGGGAGTATCGGTGCATATATGAGTCAGGCAGACAGATTCCTTTTCTATACAAAAGTTCTTTGATATGGTGAAAGTTGAACACCCAGAAGGAAGCGTTTAAAGTACCAAATGTGCTCCATGAAATAAGTTTTCGATTTATTCCTCTACCTAATAATGATTGGTAATGTTAAAAAAATCAATATATTATTTGCCTTGCTTCTGACACCTCCCAAAAAGATTGTTTTATTCCACATACAAGGGCGGTTCCAAAACTAGTCGACCTAATAAGGAAGACACAAAAAAGTTGAGAAAATGTTTTCAGTTTTCAACATAGTCTCCCTTTAGCACGATACACGGCGATATTCAATGGTTTCTATACCATGTTTACAATAAGAAATGTCAAACTCCATAAAATAGCCATCAACTTCACACTCCACCTCTTCTTTTATCACCGAGCCATTTTTTTCAAGCCTAGAAAAGAAACCCGAACCCGAACCCGCTAAACCCGAAAGAGCTAAATCTGACGAATAAAGTGCGTAATGAAGCAATTCGAACTTTAATTTATTAATTTTGACCATCGCAATAGTGAATGTGTGCACTGGAGCATTGTCTTCATGAAACAAAACTTTCTTTTTCGCCAAATGCGCATGCACCTAAATGCTGCAATAAATTAGCATAATATTCTGAAGATAATCAACAAAAATAATCCAATGCGCATCGCACGGAGCAGACGTCATGGCCTGCTTTGAAGATGGAACGGTCTTCGCCTTCTTTGAACATGATTTTTCCATTCCAGTCCATTGCTTTGACTGTTCCTTTGTTTCAGCTGTGAAGTAGTGGAGCCAAGTCTCATCCATGATTATAAATCGACGCAAAATTGGGTTTAATTATAGCAAAATATCGCCATACTTTCTATTAAAACATCTTTACAACGCTGCTTTATTGAAAGCAAGCGCGGCACCCATCTTGGTTAATATACGATGCACAGAATTTTTTAAATGCCTATCATTTCAGCTAGTTCACGTACCTTCAGCCAATGATCATCCAATACCATTTTGTGGATTTTTTTTAAATGTGTCTGACGTGAACACCTCAATTGGTCGACCTCAACGGTGTTTGTCTTGGTAGCTGGTACGACTTCGTTTAATTTCCACTACCCAATATTTTACTCTTCCAGATTAGAATATAGCTCGGCTTTAATATTTGTTGGACTGAGAATGGAATGGAAATATTGAATCACATAACAGTGACCTATTTTTTCCATGTTTACAAATTCACTGATTTCTGATGGCTCAAATGAAAATACTAAACAACGTGGTGCCTTGAAACTTAGAACATATGTTTTACAAGGTAATAACTTTTGATCAAAATAGTTGTTTTCAAACTATTGGCACCATCTATACGTCAATTCGACTATTTTTGGGACCTACCTCACATTTGTCCAGTTACATTACTTTAACTTGGTACACATTAACGATGTGCTGTGAAAATTAACCTCTTTAAAACGCCACTTCTTAAAGCTTGCACCCTAATTAACCAATTTTCCAAAATTTAATTTTGTAATAGTAGTTGCTTAGTAGAATTTGCGAAAAATCGATCAAATAAATAAGGCCCACTTGGTATATGCTATGCTAATAACATATATAACCCATATATTTTTTTAGTTCATGCAGTTACACTGAATTCAGACAAATATAATATACACCATGTATTTGATGAACAAAGTTCTGAGAATAATAATGGGTTGAATTGCAATTTTTATTGTATCAAATCGTAATGTTTTGATCAAATATGAAAAAATCGAGCTGATAACGACACTCTGTCTGGTACCTCTGGATTCAATTTTCTCATTGAATTCTACTGTTCTAATTTCAGTTTAATTTAGGAAGCATCAGGCTTTTGTTGAAATTAGTTTTGCCAATGAAAATAGCCTGCTTTGTTGTTCCCCTTGAGTTACTTCATAAGCAGATTAACCACTGATTTCGTTGATTTGAACATAGCGGTTTACCACGCCCCTTTCGACATTCCCCACAGGTTTGCGCAAGTTCTATAGAGTAATTAAATTTCTGTACTAGGTAGAAATAATTTTGATAATAACAGCATTTTGTATTATTTATACTAGAATGGCTGGGGTTAGGTCATCCACTTGCAATCCAACATTGGAATATAGAAAGAACTATACAGAGTACAAAGTCGTGGTAGATTGGAAAACATATTCAAAGAAAAAACAAAAAACAATCAAAGGCACATCCGTTCCAAATTATGGGCGACAACATGATTTTTTTCAAATCAGCCATGTTTGCTAACCGATGACCTCATCAAGTTTCAGTCCTAAGTTCAAGCGTGAAAAAAATATTGGGCGAATTTAGAGGATACGTAAACATTTTTTTACGACTTAAGACCATTTGTATGGGAGATATACAAAAGGAGTGGGGAAAGTTTCCCATGTCATCAGTTATAGTAAGCAATAAAAATGATAATAAATAACATAATAAATTTTATATTAAAATAAGTCGAATTCTTTATTATCCGTCAGGTCGTCCAGTTACAGTCTTAAATCAAGGCGCAGGAAAATATTGCTACCATATCGAAAATAATACTCAAAGTATTGCGCCTTCTGTATCACATTAGTATGTCATTTAAATATAAGTATTCGAATTCAATTGACTAAAAATGACTTTTATCCAATCAGGTATTTTGTGGAACTTGTAGAGGCATGCCGAATTTGCTATTTTTCAAATCCATTGCGCTCAATAGCACCGACGCGATAGGATCGGTAGATATTTACTTGAGTTATCATCGAACAGACAAACTTGTCTCAATCGTCTTAATTAGGTCTGAAACGAATTTCGTTTTAAGATAGCTAAGGCCTAATTTACCTACCAAAATACGTTACATTTGTATACCTTCGAAGAATGTGACAATCACAAGGAAGCATTATTCATTGTGATTATTACATTCTTCTTAAAATGACTTTTTATATAGCTCAATTGTCAATTGTTTGTCAGATGGGAAATCGCCTGACTCCTGCCAAATAATACTCTGATTTAAAGCGCAAGAAAAACTACCCATTGCGGAAACCTTCTACATAGAAATTATATATTATAGTACCATTAAATTTTTGCTAAATCGACAACGTACAGCAAAGAACTTAACAACGGAATTAATTTTTACTCTCAGAACTAAATTAAATAAAATTGTAGTGAATGCAAAATTCACTATAACTAATTGAAAGAGATAAACATGGCAAGATGGTTTATATTATCTAATTTGAATGGGGCTTAACGGAAAGGGTACCAGATTACGGTACTGTGATTGATTACATAAATTATAGGAAAAACTGTATATCGATAAATCGGTAAATTTAAACTGAAGGAGAGAGCAAAGAGCAGTTTATTTTAATTTCCAGAAATAAGTTTGCTTAATGCTTAGAGTGTGCCATATTAGACTGAATTCGGCGAAACAGGATATGAGATATGAACATAAGAAAGTATTAACTAATCGTATTTTATTATGGGAGGTATCAGAAAAGGCAGGGAAAATTACTCGATTTATCTCTACCTTTGTTAAGAATTATAAAGCAGTATAATTCACAGAAGTTGCTCTCTATAAGAATTAAAAATTCTATTGCATCTCATTAATGCGATATGATAAAGCTTCTTACATTTAGTGAGATTACACAAATTCTATTTTCAGACCCATTCAACAAAACAAAAGCATTTACTAGACTTGTCAGTTACTCTTGTCCGTCAGACACATCGAGGTGACCTTCTCTCAAATAATGATATGCGGCTATATACGGGATTGAACTGTGAATCATGCGAACGATATTAATGTATAACTAATCAAAGCGTCACTGTTGATCAAAGCGTCACTGGTATTAAAAGCGTCTAATAGACACTGCCCATTTGTAATACCAGGCCAGAGCCTGGAAAAATAGTAAATTGTGTCGAGTTTTATGATAATTTACGGCAGCTGTTATGTCTTCCACCCAGGCGCACAGAGGAGTATAGCTCAATCAACTTAAACGGCAATGACATACATTTGATCAAAAGATATTTGATTTTTCCTTTTGAGTGGTACATCCCTACCACCGTATTGCACCAACAGATAAGAAGATGGTTTACTTCGATTCTCTATGGCTGATAAGCCGCAGAAAACAAACTTTGAATCCCTTTGGAATACGGCGTTTTGACAACCATTTTTCTCATGGGAACTCCCTAAATGTATGCTTTGTTTTAAAATCACCGATTGGTCCGAAAGTATACAAACAAAATAGATAAATAGCAGAATTCGTATTTATCCACGTACTAGCAGCGCGTATACATCACCAACGATCTCTTACACATTATCCATGAAAAATGATGAACTGCGTGTTCACAGTAAGAAGACCACAGATTCGCAGATAAGAAGATGGTTTAATTAGATTTTCTACGGCTGATAAGCTGCAGAAAAATAACTTTGAATCCATTTGGAATACGGCGTTTTGACAGCAGTTTTTCTCATCAGAACTTCCTAAATGTATGCCTTGTTTTTGAATCACCGATTGGCCCGAAAGTACATAAACAAAATAAATACTTGTAAGAATCTACACGTGGCGATAAATGCCAGAATTCGGATTTACCCACGTAATACCAACGCGTGTACATCACCAAAGATCTCTAACACATTATCCACACATTGTCCACAGTATTCACTACTCGCGAACTTTATTCTGGCACGACTCTAGGAGGTTTGGACGAAACGTAGGTTTTTATATAAAAAAACTATAGAATATACATATTTACGTTATCTACTCCTCTATAGGAGACCTATACCAAGCGCTGCCCCTCACACGCCATTAAACAATTTACAAAAATTGCTAAATAAATAGAAAATTTGTTAAATTTTAAATACGGCTACTTTTTTTACTATTATTCAATACATTTGCCATTTCATAAGGAGATGGTCATTTAATGAAAAAACCGCCAATTTAAAAAATGCGACCCAAACATGGTCATTACCAAGCAAACGGTTCTGTAAATTATATTCGCATTAGCCTTAGTCTAATACATTTAGAGTACACCATACTTAGAGTACGCTAGAAAAATCTTCAATTAACTTCGAAATATTTGAGAATTTGTGGGAAAAACTAATTTTTTTCTATTCTTGTTTGTAAGTACAGTGACGAATTCAATAAATGTTTGCCAAGACATTTTCGGTTGATGTCTTCTTCACGTAGTATGCATAATCTGTTTATCGATTTAGTCACAAAGAGATGGACTTTTCATTGTGTCCAAATCGCGTCGTCCTTGTGGGTGATTACTGAATTGACTACTTTGAAAATCCTAAAATTTGCGGAAAAACAGTAATGGATGCTTATTTTCTTAGAAAATCATAAAAATATTTCAAACTCGTTGAACCGATGATATTTTTCCATTGTGTTGACGAAGCTTTGTTATCCATGTAGAAGTCGACATACAGCACCATCAGCTTAAATCGCACGAAAAAAAAAAATTAATGTATTCCTTTAAAACCCTTCCTTTAAAACCCTCTCACATCATTTTTCTTTTCAGTTTTATGCGCATACCGGAGAGATAAGGAATGTTGCAGCCATTCAATGGCATTGTTTCATCTCTTAGCAGCCTGAACACAAACCTCAGGTATTTAAAAAATTTATGAAATTTGAAATCACTAAACATCCTGTCAATACGATGATTTGGAATTCATTTTCGAACTCGTTATAAGATGTGTTGTTGGGTGAACTCGAACCCCTACTATCATTGTCAATTCATTATAACTGCTTCCCCATATATTTCAGTGAAAATCATTCAAACACACACTCATGGTCTGGCATTATCACAAACACATCTACATACATAAACGGAAATTTCAATTCCCCCACTCACAACCACCAAGTAGGAGGTGAAAACAATCAGAGAATAATCGTTTATCAAATACTGGTAGATTGAGCCGACACTCCTACTTACTTGCCAAATGGAATATTTTTAGCCAGCGGCACTGCGGCATAGTAATACTGTTTGTAAT
Source organism: Philornis downsi (assembly GCA_019455685.1). NCBI lineage: Eukaryota > Metazoa > Arthropoda > Insecta > Diptera > Muscidae > Philornis > Philornis downsi. The sequence continues at coordinate 427,032 of JAHXMU010000300.1, read as the reverse complement.
CATCCATCCAGACTTCGGCAGCTCGACGAGTGTTGCGTGCAAACACGTTGCCGCTACCACCGGGGAATGTGTACGGATGACGTTTACGGAACACATGGCCCACTCTACTGCATGGGATTATCTCCAAGCGGCCGCCGCATTGCCACACACGGAATGAAATTTCCAGATTCTCCCCACCCCACACGTCCATCTTCATGTCGTATTTGCCCAACTTGTTGAAATAGGCCCTGTCAATTACAAAGAGACCACCTGCAATCATCGGTGTACGTATGGCAGTGGTGGGATCATGCTGGCGGGCAGTTCTCTCCGTGGGACTCAAGTACTCCCATTTGAAAATCAAATTCCAATCGAAACCACCACGCAAATCAGCCGAAGCCCCTATGTATTGGAAATTATCCATGCTGATAACATCGATGACTGGGCAAACCACACGCGTGGGATCTTCTCGCACTCGCTCCAACAGGGGTTCCAACCACTGTTCATTGCATTCCACATGGCTGTCGAGGAAGGTGAGGACACCAGAGACCGCAGCGTCAGCACCACGCACCCTCGAACGCACAAGGCCCTCACGTTTGTCGTTGCGTATGATGCGCACTTTATCGATTTTCGCCAACTCTTGACCATCCTCAGCTATTGGGATGCGAAGAAGGAGAATAAATGAATTTAATAGTTGTTCTCATTTATATACGTAATCGCATGATTTATACTTACGGTGATCACTGAAGTCATCCACCAGTATAATTTCACGTATTAAATGCTCGGGACTGCGATTAAGGACACTACGCCAAAGGATAAGGAAAGAAATGTGAAAACAACATTCCGCCATTAATTAATTCCGAGGGGCTTAAGTGAAATTTATAGCAAACGAAAAAGCAACAACAATCGCAAAGTTCGCGATGGAACAGTTTCGCGACTTACCTCACAATTGTGCGCAGCAGAGTGGATCTCGCTTCATTGTGGAATGTTATAATCACACTGGTTTCGGGCAAATCCTTACGGTAGCCTTTGTTACGGCACCTGAAAGAAAGGAGAATAACGAAAAGATAAACATTATTGATTAACAACATTGCAAAAAGCAATATGGTATCGTAAATATATGCTAGTTATGTGAGAGCAGGAATGGAGACATTCAATTAAGGTGGAAACATAGTAAATTGATAGGACCATCAATAACGCACGAATAATATCGAACAGGCAACAATCACAAATATAGAATAATTTAAATCAAATCATTAATCACAAAATACATTTGTTTTTAATATTTTGACGGATAGTAAATATTGTGCATGAATCAAATTGCGGTATGTGTAAACAGTAGTGCTCAAATAACTAACTGTTCCTGCAAACCGATTTTCGGTCATTCGAAAAATTACCTTTTTCAAAAATCCCGTTTCTGTTATACGGTTTACGGGGTTTTCTTATATTGGGTTTTGTTTAGATTATCTCCGTGAAGCAGAGTTCAGGAAAAATATATATCGGGTTGCTCGGAAAGTTGGTCGGTTTTTAAAAGAAATTTATTTACAAATTTAGATACATTTATTTTAATCCGTTATATAATCTCCCCCCTTTTTAATAACTTCTTCCCACCTCTCTGGGAGCTTTTTATTTTCTCTCTCATAAAAACAGCGTTCAATTCTATTTTTCACTTCCTTGTCGTTATGGAAATTCAAATCCTTCAAGTGGTTGCGTAGACTGCGAAATAGATGATAGTAGGACGCGGCAAAGTCTGGGGAGTACGCTGGGTGAAGCGAAACTTCCCGCCCAAGCTATGACAGTTTCAGACGGGTTCACAAGGCAGTGTGAGGGCGGGCGTTGTCATGATGGAAGATGATGTCTCTCCGATTAATGAGTCTCAGCCGTTTTTCTTCCAATGCCGCCTTCAATTTATCCAATTGTGCGATATAGTAGTCCGCATTAATCGGTTTGTTGGGAGAAGCTCAAAAAGACTACTCCTTTGACATCCTACCAAATCGGTAACATTACATTCATGGAGTGAAGACCCGCTTTAGAGGTGGATTAAGGGTGTTCATTTGGTTTCCCCCATGATCTTTTCCGCACTACATTGTTTTAGACTATTCATTTTTCATGCCCTGTGGTGAGGTTCTTCTTATCCTTAGGTTATCGGAGAGGTCAAGGCGATTCAGGCGGTTGGCCTCGGTGAGGCAGTGTGAGGTACCCACACATCGAGGTTGTTCACAAATCTGTGCTCTTTTGTGACTCTGTGAACGGCTGAGACTCATTTTTTGATTATTTTAGTTATTTCTCTAACTGTTGCACGGGGATTAACAATAATTATATCTCTCACCTCCTTGGAAACAATTACTTTTGGTCTTCCTAATCCGGGAGCGTCCGTTACGGAGAAGTCGGCCGCAGAACATCTTTTAAACCATTTCTGGCAAATTCTTTCATTTGGTCCGTTTTTTTCATAAGCAGGCTTTATTTTTCGGATGGCTTCAGCAGCCGTTTACCTTTTTTGGAAATAATACACCATAATATGCCTAAACTGCTATTTTTAGCTTATTTTTTCCACTTTTTAAAACGTGTTTTTTTTTAAACTTCACTTACTACTAGAACAATAACACAACTAAACAATAGTAAACAGTTTGGAGAAGGGGTGGGAGGACGTTATGATAGTGTTTGAAGGAACTCTACCTCATAAGAAGTGACGTTTGGTCAACTAACGAATTACCCAAACGAACTTTCCGAGCAACGCGATAGTATATGTATATGTGTAATTTCTCTGAGTGTATACCTATATTTTAGAAAGAAACATTTCCAGACTATTCAACTATCATGTCTGTATTGTCTTTCTCTCAGTTATGTAAGTAAGAATATTCCAGAAGTAAGTTTATATTAAGCAACACCATTCTGTAAATACATCTGTCTTTATCGCACCTATTATGCAAATACGTCTTCCCTCAATTTTTTTTCTAGAATAAGTAATTTTACTATAAATATGACTTTGTGTAATCGAATGAATTAATAAAGGTGCCGATTTGTCAAAATTTGAATTCACGACAATTCGCATAATAATTCGTCAATTATATTGCGTTATAATATTAAGTAACTGGGTACTTCTCTGGTACATCTCATACAAACTACCTTGTTTAATTTAATTATTTTTAGATTAATACTTTTCTTTCAATTGCATTCAGTATAACTGAATTTGCATCTATCATTTAGTACAACGAATGAAAATAAATAGCACCGCCACGTCCCCTAGAGTGCTACGCATACAAATTGTCCGTTTTGGTAAAAATCTATAGTCCTTCTACATTTCTCAAACAGAGGGCTTCGCTATTTTTTGTGTGCTTTAATTTAGAGTATTTTTGTAGCCGCACAAAAGAACGTTGAGTGAAGGTATATGTATATGTATGAAGTTAGTTCACCCGACTGAAATTTGTGTACTCATCCTAACTTTATATCTTTCAGACAATTCCATTAAGTCCAATCAAATTTGACATGTACGAGGGCGGCCAAAAACTTGCCTACCTAACAAAAAAGACACAAAAAAGTTGAGAAAAATGTTCTTTATTTTTCAACATAATCTCAATTCAATAGCTTCTATACCCTGTTTATAGTAAGAACCGTCAAACTCCTTAAAATAGCCAACAACCGCAGACTCTAACTCTTCATTATTGGCAAATTTTTATCACCGACCCATTTTTTCAGCTTTGGAAATAGAAAATAGTACGATGGAGCCAAATTTGGCGAAAAAGGTGCGCTATGAAGCAATTCCAACTTTAATTTATTAATTTCGACCATAGCAATAGTGGATGTGTGAACTGGAGCATTATCTTGATGATACAACACTTTCTTTTTCGATAAATTTGGTAATTTTTCCATAATTTCATCACCTAAACGCTGCAATAAATTCGCATAATATTTGTCGTTGATAGTTTGTACTTTTTGAAGATAGCCAATCTAATCCACTGCTTTGACTGTTTTGTTGTCTCTGGTGTGAAGTCCCATCCATAGTTATAAATCGACACAAAAATTTGGCTTTATTGTGGTGAAACATCGCCAAACACTCTTCTGAAAAATTTTCACATGTCCCAAAAGGCCTGGCTTGCAGATGTAACCGTCTTCGCCTTCTTTGGACACGATTCTCCCATTCCAATCCACTGCCTTGACGGTTCCGTTGTCTCAGGTGTGAAGTGGTGGACCTGTGTCTCATCCATGGTAATAAATCGACGCAAAAATTTGGCTGTATTGCGGTGAAGCATCACCAAAAATTTTTCTGAAACATCTTCATGGCTCTGTTTTTGCTCTATTAAAAGCCAGCGCGACAGCGACCTTGCACACGGCTTTCTCATCTTCAAATCTTCAGTAAATATACAATCTATAGCACTTTTCGAAATGCCCATCATTTCAGTTAACTCATGCACCTTCACCAATACCATTTTATGAATTTTCACGGTCGACCACTACGGTGTTCGTCTTGGTGGCCCATACGGCCTCGTTTAAACTCTGCTATCCAATAGTTTACAGTTGCAAACAAAGGAGCAGACTCCCCCAGAATAGAATATAGCTTAGCTTTAATGTTGTTTGGACCGAAAGTCCACTCAAATCGTTTACTTTTGATGGTTAAAATAAAAATAGTAAACAGCGCAGCGCCTTGAAGCTTAGAACATATGTTTTATAAGATTGCCACTTTTTTACCAAAATATTTCTTTTCAAACTACTTGCATCATCTGTACGTCAGGTTGGCCAGTTTTGGGACCGCCCAGGTATGAAACATTTGGTGAACTAAATCCTAAATATCTAAATATAGGGCATAGCCATATAATTTCGGATAGCTCTCATAAAAATCTCCGAATTTTTAAAATTAAATTGTTTCCCTGTAACTCCAAATTTGCTTGGTAAGCACACGTACAAATTGACCGATTTAGAACGGTCAGTGGTCTCTCTATAACATTCAAATATTCAGAAAGATATAATTTTGCTTCTTTTATTTAGGAGATTTTAATTCAGAAGGCTTCGAAATAAGCATTTAGCGAGTTTTCACTTAATTTCTGGTTAATATCATACTTTTAGATCAGCGCAAAAGGATGTTTTTTCGAAGGTTTATTTAAGTCAGTTCACTTGACTGATATTACTGCACTGGCTTTCTATTAAAGTAATTTTCAATAGCAATGAAATAAATGAAACTGATGGTTATGGCTGTAAGAGCTTGTGAATTTCCACCGATATCCTGCAGATATAACATCATTCTTGTTTTAAAGCCTGAATTGACTGTATTTCCGTCTACAAACTTTGACTTAGGTTTTCACTATAACCTCGGAATTGAATGATTTTAAATCAGATTTTAAATATCTGGTATCATGTTTTCAATCGAAAATATACCGTTTCGACTGAACCAGATTATTCAAAAAGATAATTTTCCAATTGATGGAAAAACACTAAATAAATTTCTATTTTCCAGTTATTGAGAAAAAACTGCAAAATTAATTTCTATGGATAAGTAATTCAATCATCTAATATTTAGAAGTTCTCATGTTGTACATTCAATATGCGTGCGTGCATTCAATGTATAAATGTTTAAATGATTTAACATTTTGCGTGCACTTCACCATTTTTTGCTTTACAAATGTGCTATACTTACATTGGATGCCTGGTATCTGGTATTTCCCGATTACTTGGCAACGCGTCACTGGCTTCTTGATTGAAACGATTGCGTATGTACGGATCTTCTCCCGTTCGCAATGCACCGCCGCGAATATAACCGGCTTCGTCGAAATACTCCCAATCTCCAGTACCGCCGCCGCCAACACCTGCAGCTCCAATCGGTGACGCCGCTAAGCCACTGCTAATGATGACACGCGATGATTCCTCTTGAGGTGCTAAACCATTTAAACCTAAACCACCAATGCGTGATTGCAGCCCACCGGGGTCGTCGCTGGCCTCGACGACATTCGTGTGCAATCTATTTGAGTTTTGCGCCGCTCCGTAGTGTTGCGTTTGATGTGGTTCCTGCTGTTGCTGCTGCGGTGGTTGTTGTTGTGTTTGCCTTAAGGCCGATGCTGCTGAGGGTACCACCGATTCATCCTGGTATTGTTGCATAGCTTCACGTAACCTCAAAGCACGATTTTCCACCTGAAATATGAACAACAAAAGAAATGTTTGAACGGAATCCACGAACATGAATTGACGAAGAAAACATGACAATTGAAAAGGAGGGGCGAGAGAATGTGGAATGGGAAGTACAAATAATGGATTTTAATGAAGCGTCGGCTATGGATAATGAAGTTATAAGTGTTGCATAACAACGGCGACAAGGATGATGTTGCCGATGCTAAAATGCCAACGGGAGTAGAACAAATTATGTATACGAAGATGTAGTGCGAGGATATTCAAAGTACACTTCCATCCTTTTTTTCGAAAGCTTTGTGTTGCTCTTAATGATAAAGGATAGCTTTAAATAGCTTTATTAGTGATGTAATTAATATCGCCTTAAGCATCGTTTTTTAATCTTTATAATGTCGTGGACCGTAAGTTACCGAATTTATTAAGTAACAGCGTGCGATTCTTCGCACTTCAAAATTAACATTGTTGTTAAACTTTTACATTTCTGATACGCGCGTAAGCAGGAAACTTGAATACGGATTCCCATTTAAGTGAAAATATCGGTTTAATGAATCTAAACATTAAAGAAACTACGCGGTAAACTCTTTTTTTTAACGAATTTACTTTTCCTGTAAATGGAAATTCTTTGGGAATGGACGCCATTTATCAGTGCAAATTAAGTATCGAGATATGTCTAAGTAGAGATTTTAGCGGAAATAGTGAGAAAGCGCAAAAAATGTATTATTTTGCAAATAAAAGCATATGTACATACATATATACGTGCCAGGAATAACGGAGTCAAGTTGCAAGGTGCCCATTTCCTCCCTGTCCTCACTATAGTGAAACTATTGTTTCCAAATTTAGTAATTTTTCAAAAATGCTGGAAATTAGAACATTTACGTCTATTCATAATAGTACATGTTCATAACGTTTATCCGTTTAGTGGTTTCAAAACCGACGGTCGTGGAGCTGTTAAATACCTTTTATCTGAAGTGCTGTTTATTTAGTGAAAGGCTTGTCATTTATGAATATGGATGGTTTAACAACCGAAGAACGCGTAACAATAGTTAAAACTTACTACAAAAGTGGTGATTCAAACGTGGGCTCATTTCTCATTTGGTGGTTACGTCGTGGTTAGGGAGAACCCTGAATTGTGGAAAATCCATTGCATCCGGAAAAACTGGCTGCGCTTTATGGTCTTGAGGTATCAAGACCGTATTTTTGTAAAACTGTCGCTGGAGGATCCAACCAATCCAGCGGCGGTTATTTAAACGACACTGTACTTTCGTACAGTATGGCAAGGTCCAAGCATTATAATGAAATAAAAGTTTCATCGAAATCATAGCTTTATGTTTGTTTTATTTAACTCTATTTGAAAACAAAAAATGGATAACCCTATATTTTATGATATATTTATCTTATATTGGCCCATATATCAAAAATTTACATAAGTTGAACATTTTAATTTAAAATAACGAATATTAATGTAAAATATAAGCACGATATGTCGTTTAAAATATGCAAAAACTTCTGAAGTTTTAGAACTAAGCCTTACACGGCAGTCCTGCGATATGGTCCAAGCTAACTGCAGTATGCTAATGGACATAATTTTAGTGTTCTTCACTAATACACATAACGAAATTCAATTATTTCTTAATATGAGGTGAAGTAATTGTATTCTGAAAAAAAACCTTTTTGTACAAGGGCTAAGTTTTTAATACACGTCATATTAATTAATTGCTTTATCTTTATATTCAATATGAAGAACGATTTAGTTACACCCAACACAAAAAAAAAAGAAAAAATTACATTTATAGTGCAAAATTCAACTGAAGGCACCAGTTGTGAATCAAAATGTAATCTTCGTCATTGATAAACTTTGTAGAAAACTTCCTTGAACTTTCTATATCATGCCGATAGTAATTAAGACCTTTTGGTTAATCAAACTTAATTTTCCCCCCTATCTAAAAGTAAAACATTTTTCCCTTTATCTGTCCGCGATATGCATTTACAATAACTGTCAATCTAACTAATTTACGGTCAAATTTTATTTAGACATTAGTTTCATCCAAATCAGCCGATTGAATCAAGTTAAAATTTTATATACTCGATGTGTGTGCACCATCATGAACTATGGCTGCTTTATATGACGGGGGAATGAAAATGTGGGTTATCCATTTTTCGGTTTTAAAAGTAAAGTTAAATAAAGCACACATAAATCTATAATTCCGATGATAGTTTTATTTCATTAATATGCTTGGACCGCGCCATTATATGTGAAATACAATGTCACCGAAAAGGCAACCTCTGGATTGGTTGCAGCAGTGAATCTTTTTGAGGTAGTTTACAAAAACGTGCAGCTCAATGACACTTCCAGACTATAATGCGCAAAAGCGATTGCAATGGCTTCTCCACAGTTACTTCTGGGCTCTCTGAGCCCCTTATGCGGCAATTTTTCTTGTCGACGTAACCACCGAGCGAGAAATGAGCTCAATCACCACTTTTGTAATAAATTTTAACTATTTTTAGCATTGCTCGGTTGTTAAACGATCCATATTCGTCAATGACAAACCTTTCACTTAACAAATAACACCACAAATGACAGGCATTTCAAAGGTGACAGCCTTGGCAGACCAGGGGTTTTGAAATCACTAAATGGGCAACCCTATATAAGAGCTAAATTAAATATTTTGTGTGAGAAGAACAGGGAAGCTCAAATTTTATTATGCGTTATAACGCAATGCGAGTGATAAAAATGTGAGTCACCACTGTCTATGCATTGGGGATTGCCAGGAGAAAATAAAATTTCGGTCGATTTGTACCAGAAAGGGTGAAAAAGTCACTTCCATTTTCGTTGTTAGAACTAAGTTTACTGAACGCACGATGTGTGCCTTGAAGGAATTCAGAGCAACTGCTTGAAAGATGTGGAGTTAAGTTTATGTAACTTAAACCAGGTGTTTGAAAGAAAATTACCGGAAAGGGCGTTGTTACTTGATCGAATTTTCTCGAGATTTACAAAGAATTGCAAATCAACATTAATGAACAAAAATATAACCTGCAGCATTTTAACTAATTAGAAATTATAGAGAAAAGACTGAATTTCGAGAAAAACCCAAAATGGTGTACCAAATTTAGAAAAAAACAACAAAAACTATATATTAAAATGTCCAAAATTATATTTATTATGATCGCAAAATTACCTGGATATGGTACGATCAGAAAGGAGATCTAATTACGACTACTTAATCTTGTACACAACAAGGAGGGAAAAAGGCGAAAGTGGCCACATTTATCTACTCGTTACTAGTTAAGTTGTATTTGCTCCAAGAAACAAATATGGCTACAAAATGCTATAAAGATCGGGGACAAAAGTATCCAACTCAACGTTGATGTAAACACAAAGTGTGGGTTTTCATTCTCAGACAAATATCATTTGCGAAACACTCAATGAGTACTTAATGCAACTGAATAAATAATATAACGCTATGAATATGTGGATTAAATCGTGTCTAATTTTAAGAAGTTTAATGAAGATTTACGACAGTCATCGTGTCTACCATCCGAAGAGACAAACGTTGCTCAATCGACTTGGAATGTCATAAAACACATTTGATGCTCTTTTCTGCGTTTTCCTTTCCAAATTAATTATTTCGAGAAAAAGTTTAAAAATCTAAACAATCTACGTTTTCCAGTACTAAAAATCAGAATAAGATGAATATAAAAATAAGTCGTGAATTGTATTGTGGACAGATTTTTTTAAGCCCTATGACGTTCTATTTTAAAATGCGAAATTAGACATATTGAATACATTTAGCTCGCTTGGAAGCGTATCAAACATAAGGGATACTCTCACATGAATTTTTTTTCATAAATATTGAAAAGTTTTAAGTTTTATGTATTATAAGCAAAAGAAAAAATTCCAAATGTCTGCTACTGTTCACAATCATTAACTATTATAATGAAACGTGTTCGACAGCAAATTAATTATTCCATCAATTGAGACAAGATTAATGAATAATGATCCACAGCAACAAAGTTATAGGAGCGTAATGCTTATACAGTTTTATTATTATCTATTATATCAAATTGTAATCGACATTTCTGCGACATGAAAAGGGTGGCATACGTTTGAAGCAGCTTCCGAGTAACCTGACATTAGTCAAACTTTATGTTTTTGTTCACTTCTATTCCTGGGGGAGCTATATTTCGAAAGTTTATGAATAAAGTATGTATGCAAATTGTACACTTATATTTATGTCCTTACGATATAATATTTATTTTAGTTATTTATAGCTTCTTTAATGACTTTAAATCAATTATACTGTTTTAAGTTTCTTTAAATCTAAGCAGCAGAGTCGTTCAAAATTCAAAATAAGCAAGGCGATTAAAACGATAATGTCATAAATGCAAATGAGATAAAAGAAATTGTAAGCGTTTAACTTAGCCAAATATAACAAATAAGGAGATCAAATAAAAAAATTCAATTCCCTCCAGGGTAAATATTTTTACAAATTTTGTAGAAATGCCAAAAAATATGGCCTAATGAAAAGCCAACCAGTGTACCATTAGTGCATTACAATCGATTTCAAACCTATGCTGATTTTTAGTGTAATACGACTATGATTCAATATTGGGCGTTAATATCATTTAAATATTATCAATTATTCATTATTGCTAAAGAGTTTTTGTTAACACATTTGTGAAATTTGTCTATTTTTGAATGAATGGTATTTTTCAGACTCCTTCTCTAGATTTCTTTCACCAAAAATTATAGTGACGTTAAACGTATATGAATCCAACAACCAGGTGAGAAGTTTTGTTCGATGCTGAATTTTGGCGAATGCCGAAATATTTATGCACTCAGCAAGCTGACGGAAACAGCCAATTTCATATTATTTTAAATAAAATGTCTTTAGCAGTAATAAATAATTGCTAATAGTTACATTTTATTAATCTTAATATTACAGAAAAATGTAATAACTGATCAACAAATAAATATTTGATTGAGAGTTGAGATTCAGTTGTTCTACTCGAAGCAACTAGTAAGTAACATCCAGCATAGAAATTTCAGTCAGGCGAACTGACTTAGTAAGGTATATCTTCACCAAAAATCGGTGCAAAAAGTACGAATAGCGTGAGAAGGGCCATAGGTTCGTGTCAAAAAATGGTTAAAATTATCGCAAAATAGCAAAAGCAAAATATAACTTTCTTACAAATTATAGATAGCCCACTGGTTTAAGCCGAATCACTCAAACTGTACGTGTGGGCATAGCAGCACAAAAGCAAAAAAAAAAAAAAAAAAAAAAAAAAAAACAAGAAACCAAAAAAATCTCTTATGTATCATAAATGAGATATGGGAGACCTTCTCACATTCAAAAAGCTTACACTCATTCTGTTTTTAGACTCATTCAACAGGACCTACAGTTTAACGACTTTTCCGAGCTTTAAAGTTTAGGAATCATTTACCAAACTTATGGATTACTCGACTACTCCAAGTAGTGTCGTCGGACGCATCGAGGTTACCACCGCTCAAATAATGATCGGTGGCTGTATACGGAATTGAACCCGCGATCGTGCGTCAATCGATGATTGGTCAGCATGGCAATACATTCTATTTTAATTCACAGAACTAAGCTTACTAAATGCCTAATGGATGCTAAATTATTTTGATTGTAATGTAATTGAATGAAAGATATGAATCTACGAATACTTGGGTCAAATTAGATAATTTATATGAGAGCTACGAAGGTGGTCGTAGTAGGGCAATATTGAAATAATTATAGTCTACGAATTAAGGATTACAGCTGACTAAATTAAAATACAATAAATCGGCAAGTTACATGAGAGATTTCTGAAGGAGTCTGGAAATGACCGCCATTCTCATTCTCAAAACTAAATTCTCCTATCGCACCAAGTGCGACCAATTTGTATGCAAAGAACTAGATAATACACAGCACAATGCTCTCCATTTTCATTCCTGAACGGATGACGTGTACAAAATTTAACCCAATTTAGAACAATTGTTTGAAAGATATGTAGCTAAAAATACCAAATCAGCAATTTGCATGAAAGGTGCAAGCGGGGCATATTTACTTCGTCAATTTTTCTCGGATTTTACCAACCACTATGTATTACAGTAGACAAATATCTAGGTTATTGCGGCCTACAAATCAAAAACTACGGAGCAAAAATTGAATTTCGGAAAGTCAGTCAATTTAAATAGATGATACAAGAAGGCATAGGCGCAAAAAGTGCGCCAAATTTGACTAAGTTCACTAAAACACTTGAAAGACATGAACCCAAGAGTATGTGTAGGTTAAGTCGATTACTTGTATGGAATTTACACAAAGGGGACTTCGTTAATCGGTGCTTCTATGTGAAACTTATGTACAGAACTCCAGATTACTGCAGCCTTCATATTGGAAATTATGGAGCAAATATTGAATTTCGGAAAATCGATAGGAGATTGCAGAGAGCACGCCCCGTCAATTTCTATTCCCTGACCCCACATTGACAAACGCTTAACGTGAATAAAGCTTAACTGAGTTTGAGGAACTGGATAAAAGATATGAACACCACAGCATTTGTGTTAAATTTGTCATACGCATGGGATATGCCAGAAAAAACATGATTATTCGGTTGATGTTTTTCAAATTGGACCGAGCATTTTGGAGCAACGCAGTGGATGAGAATTTATGTCGAAAAATTACATAAATAAAATTTGGATTTCAGAAAATCGGTCAGCTTATATGGGATGCATCAAACTGACCCATATAGCCCGTTTACCATACCTATGGAAAAATATAAGGCTGTGTAAAGTTTCAAGAAGCTTCTTAAAGATTTGGGACAGGTACCTTTAATCAGTTTAGGAAGTAATGGAACACATTTGGTCAAAAAATACTTGCCACTGAAAACGTTTCCTGCTGGGTGTTACATTGTAGAGGGCTATCCATTTTTCTTTTTCGGCTTGAAAAGTAAAGTGCAATAAAACACACATAAATCTTTGATTTCGATGAAACTTTTATTTCATTATAATGCCTAGAACTTGCCATTATGTACGAAATACCATGCCACATGAGGGCATTTGAGGATTATTTGCATAAACGCGGTCTTTGACGTAGCCACACAAAAAAGTTTAACGGCGTCAAATCGCATGATCTCGGTGGCCAATTAAAAACTTCCCATGCAATAAAGCCAAAGGCGGTCGTGCTGAATCACTTCGGTTGTTTACGATCTATATTCGTAAATGGCAAACCTTTCAGTAAATAAATAACACTACAGATGACAGGTATTTAACAGCTGATAGCCTTGCCACTCCAGCGATTTTGAAACCACTAAATATATAACCCTACAACACCGGCAAACAAAAATATAGCCAAGTAATATAGGCAATTATGGTTTGATTTTCTGTTCTTACAAATGTTTTCTTCAAATTTTCTAAATAAATTAAAACTAAGTATTTGATTGGGAAGTATCGTTTGGAGTTAGCATTTAGTTTTTCTATTCTCACAGTGAAATTTGTATCAATCGTACAACAATAATAATTGTTAAAAATCATAATTATAATAAAAAGTCTTTAACGAATTTAAACAATTTCTCCTGTTTAATATTGCCGTCTGCTTCCTCTGGCGATTGCCATGGGACATATGAAATGCGAAATTATTCCCATGCGAGTCTGTACATTCTTCATGATAAAAAAAGAAAAAAAATGTACATAACATCTGGGCATTCCGAGAAAAGGGAATCAGCCCGTACAATTAATTTAGTGATGGCAAGGCGTGAATTGGTTTTATTTGTATTCACTGCATATGACGGACAATAAAACCAGACATTACAATTCATCGTACATTGACTGTTCATTCGGATTAAGAATTATCTGCGATAAAGAACAAGCAAAAGTTGAATTGTTTACTTTTTTATTGAATTACTACCAGCTAAAGCCAATACAGGGCAATGACGCGTGACGCTCAGTGTTGCCTGGGGGATAAAGTGAATTAACAATGCCATTTACACAAATTAGCTATTAAACATTTAATCATCCAAATCAGTTTGAGTTTATTACTTTACACTTTCTAATTTAATACTCATATACGAGTGTCATTTGAATTTACAATTTTATTACAGCATATAAAAACCGTAAATTTAAATATTGTACTATTAGGTGCGCAACTAAGTTCTCGCTATTTTCTTTTTACAAAAATGCAACTTTATTATTAAAACATGTTTACAAATGATTCATTGAAAGTATTGCAAATCGCTAGCTACTACTTTATCCCATTTTTTCGACAAACTTGAATTCCGTCACGGTAAAATTGTTCATCTTTTGAGGCAATCCACGAATCTAGCCATTCCTTGATGTCGTCATACATCAATCGAACGGAACAAGTGATAATCGGACGGCGCAATATCTGGAGAATATCGCGGGCGGGGTAAGACTTCTCATTTCAGGGTTTCCAGGTAGGGTTTAACGGGCTTGGCCACGTGAAGCCGCTCTGCATGCATATCAAACGCTTGCAATCGCTTGGATGTGCTGAAGCAAGATCTACCTTCGTTTGACATGGATCCCCATCAAGCAATGCTGTCAATTCAATGCCTTCGAAGGTTTTTCGTCTTTCTTCACGCGAACGGCCGTCAACATCAAAATCACAGTCTTTAAAGCGATGGAACCAATCTGGAAAGGTTTTCGTCTTTCTTCACACGAACGGTCGTCAACATCAAAATCACAGTCTTTAAAGCGATGGAACCACTTTCGACATGTTATTTCACTTAAAGCAGCATCTCCGTAAACGTTTTGGAGCTCTTGATGAGTTTCAGTCGCCGTTTTCTTCGATTGAAAGAAGAAAATCAATACTTCCCACATATGACGATTATTTACCACAAAATCATACATATTTACACAACCAAAAGAATATGACGTCATAAGAAAATCACTATTTTGTCGAGGCGATATGTTGACCAAATGCCTAAGCTTGGCTCATGACGTTTAGGTTGTGGCAGAATCGACTGGTACTTACAACAAACGGCATCTATTGGCAAACAGCCGGAACTTAGTTGCGCACCTATTATGTGTGGAATCTATTATGCACGGGCAGAGGAACAACAGAGAGAGGTATGGCTATTTTTTTTTTACATGGACATGACAGGTTATCTCATAATTATCGTAGGCTCATAATTATTCTTCAGTCAAAAAATGCTGGGAAGTCAGTGCCACAACAACCGGGCTACATTTTCAGCAGTTAGCTGTAAGGTGTCATATGGCGGTAAAGATCAGAATACAAACACTGGTCGTTTCTGAACTCAACGAGAATCCTCATCAAAAAGTGTGTTTTTAATGGTCTATCCTAAGTTTAACAGTGCTTAAATTTAAAAGCAAAGGGTTCTGTGAAGTAAATACTGAATTGATCAATAAAACCAAAATATGTATAATTCATTAGAATTTATTATATGGCCTTCAAAATTAGCCCCTTCCGAATGAACAGACTTATGTCAAAGGATAATTAAATCATCAAAACATTTTCCAAAGACATTTTCCTGAAAAGAAGGGAAGATTATGGTCGTTGTAAATAAACTACTATGCGAGAAATTGGTAAGATTATAAAGAAATTTGTAGACTGTGGTCAGGCCTGTGCATCATCGCAAGGCAAAGTTAAAGTGTGGCAGATAATCCAAATTTGTTGAATTCACGGCGTTTTCAGCAATTGGGCTTGTGTTACGGTTCATTATGGCGTAATTTGAATTTGGATTTCATCCTCCATCCATATAGAGCCCAACTCACACAACAATTAAAGCCGGCTGACCAACACTGTAGATATGCTGATTGGGTGCTACAGCAACAGGCTTTCAATGCTTCAGCGATGGAGCTCATTTCTCACTCGGTGATTATGTCAACAAACAAAATTGTCGCATATGGTGCTCGGAGAACCCAAAAGTGTATGTGGAAAAGTCTTTGAATCCGGAAAAGTGACTGTTTGCTGCGCATTAAGGTCTGGAGGTGTCATTAGGTCGAGTTTTCTCGAAAATAACGCTAGAGGATCAATTAACGTCTATTGAAAGCGCTACGGCCGTATGATAACCAATTGAAAATTGTGAACTAGACGATATGTGGTTTGAAAAAGGCACAACACTAGCAATTTTAGCTTTATTCTATGAAAAGTTTCCAGAAATCATATTTTCGCGTCTTGACGACATCAATTGGCTACTAAGATTATGCGATTTGACGCCGTTAGACTTTTTTTGTGTATCTACGTCAAAGACACATTTTCATTTCAAAACAAACATTCGTCAAGTTCTCGATGATAACCGCCCGAAATGTGCGAAAAAGTGGCCGAAAACTACCTCAAAAGATGCAACCAATTCAGAGGTGGTCATTTAAATGGCACAGTATGTTGCACATAATGGCAAGGTCGAACATTATAATGAATTAAAAGTTTGTGTATGCTTTATATAACTTTTCTTTTGAAACCGAAAATAGATAACACTGTACTTGTTGAGTTTTTAGCCAAGAATTCATTCAGGCACTGTAGTGGCTCACCATTTTTTTTTTTTTTATTTTCACAAACGAGATCTTCTTCGAGAATGAACTCTGTCAAACGCCGCATGAAGCTTTACAAAGTATTTTGCATTTTCTGTATGACCTTCTGGTAAAAAATTTAAGAAAATCAGCTAAAAATACGTTAGATTTTGATCGATTGACTTGTTTTTTTTTCGACTCCTTTGGGTAGAGCCATTTTAAAGCTTGCTGACTGGTTTGCACGTCAAATTCGTAAAGCGATGTCGCATAACCAGTTATAATGCATTTTAAAATAGTCGGTTCTGGGCAATGGATCCTCAAATTATTCATCAGTCACCTTTGCATCCATTAAAAGTGACAGTCAGGTATGCAATTTGGTCAGGAGGAATCATTGGACCTTACTTCTTTCAAACTGAAAACGGCGCAACGGTAACTGTCAATGGGGAGCGATATCGTGATATGATTGAAATCTTTTTAACGCCACAACTGCATGCTTTGAGCTTGATTAACATGTGGTATCAACAAGATGGTGCCACATCGCATACAGCCAGGATTACAATGAAACATAAGTTTCAAGAAATGGAGATGTTGATTGACCTCCACGGTCGCCTGATTTGACAGCTGCGGACTTCTTTTTGTGGGGATATCTGGAAAGCAAAGTTTATGCAAACAAACCAGAATTGCTTGAGCAACTCAAACAAAATATTCGTGATGAAATTAATGAAATACCGCGTGGAATGTGTGGGAATATAATAAAAAATGTGCGCAAAGGGGCTCGCATTTGTGAAGGCGAACATTTATCTGATATTGTATTTTATGCATATGTAATTGCCGACATTAAATAAATATTTATCAATATAAGATCCATTCTCTTTCATTTAATCAAAAATTATAAACAAACAAAGTAGTATACCTTCCCGGCGGGCACTCAGTATTTAGTCTAGGAAGACCAATTACTCGGTTTCCTACACGCTGGAGACACTTTTTGTAATAGTCCAGTCAACCCGAAAAATAACTCAAGTGAGTTGGGTACTAAACACTTTTGAAAAGTTTGTGAATACTGGTTACTCTTCTGAATATTAATGCCAGCAGTAAATAACAGCAATTTTGTACTCTTTCTTTTTTTGGTTAATTAACGTCAGACGCTCAGTCGGAATACTTTCATTGAGAATAAAATTAAACGTAAGCAACGGTTCTATATTAGAGCCATATAAGCTTATTTCAAATTCCGATCATAAATTTATTAATGCAAAAAAACGTAATGCAAATCCGTTATGCTGTATCGCTTATTCCCTCTTCGACCGCTCTCACAGCAAAGAAGAGCAAACGAGGTAAATGTTTAGCTGTCATTCCGCGACACAATCACGTGAGAAACTTATTAATTGCTGTCACTTCCAATCCCCTTATTTGCCAGACACTTTTGCCGTGTCAAATAGTTTTTTGCTGCTGCAGTTATTTTTTAGTTTCAGTTTACTTTAAATACCAATATTTGTCTTGAGGAGTGCACGTTTTGTTTCTCCAGCAAACAGATTCAACGCTCACACGTACAATCAGGAAATGCCCAAGCTGTTTTTGACACGCGGCTGAAATACGTGCTGGCATAGGAAGGGCAATGAATTAAACATCATCTGCTGCTAACTAATTCTGTTATACTTTCGCAGTGAACGCCAGAGGAAGAACATTACGAGTTTTGCACACAAAGTTGTCAGTCACATCGGCTTTTAAAGCAAAATGTGGAGCTCTCTGTAGGCCAAACACAAAAAAAGTTTTGATTTAACGATGTTTATTGCTTTAAACAACATTATTTTTAGCTTAGTTTATGCGAATACTTGTTTAAAATAAATGGTCATACTGGTAAGTAATTCATTGCAGCCATGGGTCAAAATACTTTAAATGACGACGGCTTTGCACTACAACTGTACAACGACTCTAATTTCTATAGAGGCCGAAGATTTTTGTTTAAGAAGGTGGTAGTGTTAGCTGAAAATCATATCAACCCATTTAGTGACAAATTCAAAGCATTTTAAAAAGACTGGAAATTGCACTGCGCAAAGTAGAACCTATGAAAATTCGAACCGGCGTTATGTTTTATACGAAGTGTGTTGAAAAAAATAGGGCAAATTTTCGAATTTCGCGGGCTACGTACGAATTTTCATTTTTCTCAAAAAATATTTATTTAGTCATCAATTTCTATTTTATCTCATTCAAAGTAGTTCAAAGCAGATATAACACACTTGTGCCAGCATTGTTTCAATCCTCAAAGCAGTTCTGGTATGCACTTTTTGATATGTCCCTGAGCTCTATCACCGATTCGGTTTTTATCTCGTCAATCGACGCAAAACGCCAACTTTTTATGGGTCTGTCTCTTCAATATTGGGAACAGGAAAAAGTCGCAGGGGGCCAAATCTGGTGAGTACGGTGGCTGAGGCATGATAACGGTGTTGTTTGTGGCTTAATAATCTCTCACGAGCAAAGATGAGTGAGCGGGTGCATTATTATGATGCAAAAGCCATGAATTTTTTCCACAATTCCGGGCATTTCTTTTGTATTGTTTCACGCAAACGGCGCATAACTTCAAGGTAATACTCATTAATAAGAACGATCATGTGCTAAGAACTCCTGATGCACTACACCATGGTAATGGAAGAAACCAGTGAGCAAAACCTTGACATTTGATAGAACTTGGCGTGCTTTTTTTGGTCTTGGCTCTCCTGGACTCTTCCATTGAGACGATTGGACTTTGGTTTTGAAGTCATAACCATAAGCAAATCTGGATAATCGTTGACGTCATTCAACAATTCCTGAGCGATGCTTATGCGACGTTGTTTTTGGTCAAAATTCAGCAATTTTGGAACGAACTTCGCTGCCACATGTGTCATGCCCAAAATTTCCGAAAATATTGCATCGCATGAGCCAACCGATATGCCGACATCCTCAGCAACTTTTCTAATTGTGATTCGACAATTCTACACAACAGTTTTGTTCACTTTCTCAACATTTTCATCTGTTGTTGATGTGCTGGAGCGTCCAGAGCGAGCGTCGTCATTCATATATTTTCGACCATCTGTACCACTTATAAACATTTTTTTGACTCAGAGTACTCTTACCGTATGCCACTGTCGACATTGTGTGTTTTTGAGCATCTTATTCTATTTTGTATACAAAATTTGATGCAAGTCCTTTGATCCATTTTTTCGATAGCAGAAAATCGCCGAACACGCAAAACACTTGTCTCACAAACAAACTAAACACGCTATATGGATAAAACCGTCAGCATATCCTCGAGACGAGTGTACCAACATAAAAAAACAAATTAATAATCTAAAGTCGAATGTATGTTGTCCGCGAAATTTGACTTACATCTGTACCCTTACATGGAAACTTCATCTTAATTTGAAAAAAGGAAAACGACCTCTCGTCTTCGCATGATTTTTTGTCTTAACTGGTGCAAAGCTGTCAGGAAAGCTATATGGAAAGCTAATCAAACTTGTGTTAAATTCACCCAAATGACCAACTTTGTTGCCAGAAGCAGAAAAACAAATTTTCCTTCAAGATTATGGTAGAAATACCAGTAATTTGTAACGTTTAAGATATTTAAAGTTATACGTTTGAATATAGACTAAAAGATTTTTGGACTGCACAATCAAAAGTTATTGCAATTATGACAAATGACATAAGTCATTTTCAAATTAAACAAAATATACAAGTATAACCTTACTTTGGAAATAATTTTATAAAAACAATATTGGAAATTAAATGCAAATAAGATGTTGTCAACTTTTATCATATACAAAACCATAACTTTTTTATTTTTGCACTTTAGTAAAAGCGTTAAAAAAATAATTACATAAGTTTTAGTTAGTCCAAAGTCACATTATCAATATTTGACAATTTAATAATATAGTTTAAACATGAAGGCAAAGATCAGAAATATGTACACCATCCCCCCAAGTTATAAAGGTATATGTATCATTAGATACGGCAAAAATGTAATCCCCAAAAGCAAGCGACTGAGGCCCGTCTGCCTCAAATCCCCATGAAACTTCTTCATAAAAAGAAGAAAAGTGGCAACCTTATAAAGCATAAGTTTTATGTTTCAAGGCGCCACGTTGCTTAGTGTTTTTTATTTGAGCCATCTCAGTGAATTTGTAAACATGGAGAAAATTAGTCATCGTTACGTAATTCAATATCTCCATTTAGAGGAGGTCTCAGTCCAACCAATATTAAAGCCGAGCTAGATTCTATTCTGGAGGAGTCTGCCCCTTCATAAACGACTGTAAAATATTGGGTAGCAGAGTTTAAACTAGACCGTACGAGGACGTGCCAGGACGAACACCGTAGTGGTCGAGCAATTGATACGTCCACGCCAGACACGGTTAAAAAAACCCACAAAATGGCATTGGATGATCGTCTGAATCAGCTGAAGGTGCAGATAACTGAAATGAATAAGCATTTCAAAAAAGCTATACATCGTAGATTGCCCAATGATTTGAAAATGAGAAAGCTGTGCGCAAGATGGGTGTCGCGCTTGCTTTCAAAAGAGCAAAAACAGCGTCGTCAAGATGTTTGGCGATATTTTGTGATGTTTCATCGCAAGAGAACCGAATTTTTGTGTTTATTATTATGGAGGAGACATGGGTCCACCATTTCACATCTCAGACAAAGAAACACAACAGGCTAGAATGGAAGAATCGTGTCCAATAGAGGCAGGGCAGGTCATTTAATCTGGTTCATAGGATTATTTTTATTGGTTGTCTTCAGAAAGGAAAAACCATCAACGGCGAATATTATGCTAAATATTGCAGCATTTTGGGTGATGAAATTATAGAAAAAAGGCCGCATTTGGCGAAAAAGAAAGTTCTGTTTCATCAAGACAATGCTCTAGTTCACACATCCAATATTGCTATGGTCAAAATTAATAAATTAAAGTTCGAGTTGCTTCATCATGCACCTTATTTGCCAGATTTAGCTTCCTCGGACTATTTTCTATATCAAACCTTGATAATATGGCTCGGTGGTAAAAGATTTGCCAAGAATGAAGAGATGGATTTTGGGGCTGAAGGCCATTTTATGGAATTTGACAGTTCTTATTATAAACAGGTGATAGAAGCTATTGAATATCGCTGGAAAAAGTATACCGAGCTAAAAGGAGATGGCGTTGAAAAATATAGAAATTTTTTCCAACTTCTTTGTGTCTTCTTTGTTAGGTCGGCTAGATTGCATCATGCACGTAACATATAATTCGTGAACTGCAGTAACATAAATTTTTGTCGATTGTATTGCTTTATAACACTTGACAGGATTTGAAAAAATTCAACCGACTAAGCATAGTTCTTGCTGTGCTTACCGTATCTAATTCATCCATTCAGAGACCCGTCTCTTGTATTTTAGTTTATTTTGTCTTTTTGTTCATTGTGTTGATTTACAATTTTCGGTAAAATTTGAAATTATCGATTGATTAACAAAGCTTTTCGTATGCGTCTCATTCGAATGACCGATCAAATCTTGGTTTTGATTATTAAATTCCACTGAACTTGACACAAATTTGCCACTTTTCAAACGTTTGTAAAAATTAAGTATGAGAGTAAAAAATGGAATGGATCGATTTAACCCATATGTTTCCATATTCGTATCTTTCAAGTCGTTGTTATGAGTTTGTCAAATTCTGCATAGATCATGCACTTGAAAAACTCAGCTGTAAGGAAGTAGACGCCACTGGCACTTCCAAAATTCGTGGACTGCTGTAACTTAAATTTTACTAAGTTATAATGATTTATATATGTGACCGACCGTGGAGTAATGATTGGTACAAGCGAGTATCGTTCGTATGATCGCGGGTTCAATTCTACATACAGTAACCAATCATTATTTGAACGGCGGTCACCTCGATGCGTCTGAGGAACGTTTCGAGTAGTTGAATAATTGACAAGTCTATTATGTGTTTTTCAAACTGTGACGTTCGGAATCGTCGTAAAATTATACGTTTCGTTGAGAGGATATAAAAATAAAATGCATGTGAGCTCACAGAATGTCAGAAGCTCTCCTATATCTCATTCATGGAAATCGAATAACCACGTCATTTTTTGTACCTCCCATATTATTTACTTAACCCGTAGGTTCATAAAATTCATTCATTTGCACTAAATTCAGTATAATTAAGCAAGTATGTGTCTTTAGGAAACTAAATTCTACAAATTAAAAATGATATTCCACGTCTTTTAGGACGTTAAAATCTGTGGATCCTCTATTTCTTCTAGGCGAAGTACTTCAGTAAGCTACGATTTTGCTTGTTTTTGTATGTTAAGTTAGTAAATTTTTTGATAAGAAAAGAAGCTCTGCGTCCTTTCTGTCACTCTGCACGCTTTTGCACAAAAGCAAAGTATATAGTTTTTGCTGAGTTTGAGGTATGTAAACAAATTTATTTTATACTTTAATGTAGGGCGTTACCCGTCTATTTTCAGTCCTAATCTAGAATGTATGACGATATTACAGTGCGCAATGTTCTGAATTTACGTATGCATTTCAAACGATATATTACGGTTAGCGTTATTTGTATTGAGGATATCTTAAGAAGAGAGATTAACTCTTTCGCTTCTTAAGCGAACGTTTTGCATGAATCAGGCATACAAATTATAAACGAAAATGTGTTTTTATCAAATTTGCCACTTTGTGAAAAAGTCTTATGAATTATTTCCTTAACAGTCCTGGGTTAGAATTTAGGCAGCAATTCAAAAGTTGTGGTAAAAACAGCCCATTTGTATGGGAGGTACCAGAGGCCCCTTGACCCAATATTGGAAGTTATATTTGTGATTGTTATTTTTCAAGTTCCACTTAAGTTCAACGTATCAAATATAACCGTGTAAATGGGATTATTGCCAAATCAGTCATTTTATACAGGAGCTACCGAAATGTACTATGATTTGAGAATATATTGCCACGATATATAACCCCCCTATGGATAACGATTTAAAAGTAGAAGTGAAGCCAACCAAATCTATATCTATCCACTTAGAACCACATCCCGTTTCGACCTGGTACAGATTGCAATTAAGAAAAAAGTCGCACATATGAGAATTAATTTTTCCAAAATTTCCCAAAATATAAAGGATGGACTTAGGGGACAATAATCATCAAATTATGAATTACAGGAACAAGAATTGAATTTCGGAAAATCAGTCAATTTGTACGGAAAGTGACAGAAGGAATGGGCCAATCGGGTTAAAAAGTCATGAAGAACATTTTTGTCGAAAAAATGCTTGGTAGTTCTTCCTTCTGGGCAAAATGTTTGCCATATCAAATGATGTATACAATCATTCATTCCATCGGGTGAGAGTATAAAAATGTCCATTTTGCAAAAGTGTTGTTCAGTGCTGGTATGGCTAAGTATACTCGTATTCCAACTTTGTCCATAGTGATTTCAACAGATTCATGGGTCCACAAATGCATATCCTTAAAACGGAATAGATTTTTTCGATGTGGTGCCTAAGCTGAGTATTTATTTCAATGTTACAAACGAAATGACAAAACGAAAATACACACTTTGATATGTTGATATGCAAATGCGTCATCCCGAAATGCCAGAGAAACATTTGACTGGTTATATAATCGTTGAAAGGTAACATGTGGATGAATAAAACTGAACTTCGTTTCTTGCCTCACTGCCAGGACTAACTGATGTATCGAATACTCCAATACCGTACGTTTTTTTTATTTTTCTTTTTCTATATTATAAGTGATGTTTGAGAAATACTTAATTTTAAGAACTTTGTACGCAATAAATATAAGACCTATGTATTGCAGCATTCACTTACGGCACTTACTTACGTTACTCGTAAATTGTTCCCTCAAATTGAAGCGTACTTGGAAATCTTTTATCCATTTTCCTGGTGTTTAAAAAATACATTACTCATAATTTGCACTTGCTATATATAGAAGCTTAAGTTAACTTCTGTGTGAAACTGAGTGCGATTACATTTCCTCGCTAACATTGCTCTTTAATGGGAATGCTAATAGTAGATTAAAGAAGATGGGGCGACAGAAATGTCGCACAATTAAGAAATACATTTAACTATATATTAAAATTAAACGAAGCATAAACTTTAGATTTAATAGATGAATGAGTTTCTATCCTAACACATTTACACTCTGGGAGTGGTTTCGTCGTGCCGAGAGTATCCCGTCAAAGTAATCTGGCTAGCAGGAGTCGATAATGGAGATGTTTCGGTTCACTGAAAGTTGAATGCATATATTTCAGCACTTGCAGGATGAGTTCGTTGCTCCATAATAGAAAATCCATGAAAACCTATGTTGGTTATGTTATGATGCTGTGTGCAATAATAATTACAAGCGAAAAAGTGTTGTTGATCACAGAGGGTGCGTAGTAATGAAACGCAAGTACACAGCATTTTGAACAGGGCACGGATGTTGTTGCTTGCAGTAATATAGAAAAACTTTTTACTAGAACAGACAAATATAAAACAAGGATCCAAACAAATACATATTTTTTCCAAATAAAATTATATTAACATGTTGATGCGGACATTTAAATGGATTTTCTTTGGAACAATATTTTGTAAACAATATTATGTATTTTCTGCGGGATGTATATCATTTACTAAATTTACTTCAAAAATCTGCCGCTAACAAAAGACTGGTAAAAGACGAAATAAAATTTTAAAAGAGGTAAGAAAGTTTGGTATAATTTCCTACTTTTTTCTCCAAGGAATCTGATCTGAGTTACATTCCTTGAATAATTTTAGAACTGATAGAAAAGGAAGCCATATCAGTCAGGTAAACTGATTTCTATATACCTTCAACCCAGGATATTTTGCTTTCGTTTTTTATTAAATCTTGCTCTAAACTAACACACAATAAAAGAAGCAAAATTACAACTTGCTGAAAACTTCCACTCAGAAATTATAGATATATCACTAACATTAACTCAAATGGCTAAATTGTATGAGAGGTAACTAACAATGCAGACATTTCTGATTCATAGAACTAAATTAAATTAGGTACTTTGAAAGGATAGTAGCAGAAGAGCAGTGGTTATGCAGTCCACTGTTTAAATTTTGATGTTATGAAACAAAACAATGGACAAATATGTACCTTACCATAGCAAACTGAGTACAAATTATAGACGAATTTCGAAAAATCCATCAATTTGTGTCGGAGGCATCAGAAAGGGCGTTATAATGCGATCAGTTTTCATTCTAAGATCCAAGTGTATCAACTTTTGTACTATATCTAGACTTCAAATAATTTGGACAAGAAATGCACAGCAAGCAGAAGGACCGACGAAATCACCAATGATTTTCTCGTTGTGTTTATTAATGGTGCCGTCAGTCATTTTTATATCTTCACCCAAAGTATATACATATCATTTGATACTGCAAATAGTACAGAAATTTCAATCAAATGAGCTGATTCACATATTCAGCCTACGTTCTTTTGCATTAGTGAATACGTGTGTGAAGGGCCTTACATTTGCCAACAAATGCTCATAGCATAATAACCCAATGAAACTATAACATACTGAACTGAATTATTGCAAATTACTTATAACTCACGGTCTTCCTCTCAGAAATTATAGGGAAAGCATTGATTTTTGCTAAATCGTCTAATTTGTTTGTGAGCTACTTTAAGAGGGGAAGCAGGGCGAACAATTTTAATTCCCAGAACTAATTTCAGTAAAGTACTGATAACTTACTAAGTTGTATTGAATTTAATACAATTGAATGAAAGATGTGAATCTGGGAATACTCGTATATGAATCAAATTCGGTAATTTGTATGGGAGACAGCAGAAAGGATATAACGCTTGACCCGTCGAATTTTTTTCCAAATTTATCAAGAATTTTAACACATTACCAAAAAAAAAAACCTAAGCTACGATAATCTACGTCTTAGGGATTACAGGAGGAACATTAAATGTAGATCGGTTTATATGGATGGTACGTTTTCATTGTCGCAAGTTCATTAATCGCATGATGTGCGTCAAATTTGCATGCATATGAAAAATGTGAAGCTAAGAATATAGGAGTTAATTCGATCTTTTGTAGATACTCTGCACTTTAATTCTTAAAACTTAACTGATCAAGTACAAGATGCCTGCCAAATCTGACTAAATTCAGTATAATTGCAATGTATGAGATATACTTGAAGGGGTGTGATTGCTGGATCGATTTTTCTAAAGTTTTAACAGGCAGCCCCAAATATATACAATTGGAAGTAACCAAAAATAGACCAGTTTGTGTGGGAGGTATCAGACCATGTTATGGCAAACCCTTAAGATATGGTAAATTTTTCCAGCAACTAGATAAAAGATATGAACAGCGGAGTAGGTGATTTAAAACGGCCACTTGTTTAGAAATTATCAGAAGATGAATGGTTACTCGATCGTTTTCTGTAAAATTTCACCAAGCGTTGTGGAATAGTAGTCAAAAATTTTGGTTTCTACCGCCTGTCAATTAGCAGTTACAGGGGGAAAAATGAGTTTTACAAGTCATTTCATATGGGAGTCACCCAGAAGAAGTGGCTCGATATAGTTTAATTTACAATCCCTGACTAACAAGTGCACAAATTTTAGGCTATTCCAAGTTTTAAGAATTTTCATAAAGATTTAGGTCGGTTATCTATATACCAGCCAGCCAGCTGGAAAGAAAAGTCGCGCAACATATTTGAACAAATAATACTTGATATATACTTTATACTTTTCTCTCCGTGTCAAATTATATATACTTTCATTCCTTCGGATGAGAGCACAAAATGTCCATATGTTACAAGAAAATATGGTGTCCAAACAAACAAGCGTTAATTTTCAAAGAAAAGTGGTAAACTCCCCGTTATGGTCGACTTCAATTTAATACCACAATTTTCCAGTATTCTGTTTTATATATTTTAAGTCCTGTATTGGTATTTTACGCACCAAATTTCATTATTATAGGCTTTTGCACTCGAAAACGGCATTAAAAACTTGTAATTCCCTTTAATTGCTGCGCAAGGGTGCCTCTCACTAATGGCTGTAACATCGGTTGGAGTTGGAATTGGTAGCTTTTAAAATTATACTTTTAGATTTTGGGAAATAATTCTTAGTTTAAATGGAAATTTCTTCCACTCAATACAAAAGACAAATGATGACATCAAAATCAAGGATCGCCTGAATAAAAGGTAATTATGTGATGAACTACATTTCAAGTTTAAGTTCAGTACATCGTCCCTCGAGAGAAGCAGTGCCTATATAATTTTATCGCTACTTTTTGAAAAATGTTCTCCCTTATTCGTTAGCGAATATTACCTACGTAATTGATAGATGCTGCAGAAACCTAACCCCTATGTTTTATTGAACAAAATCGTTAACTATGGGCTTGGTTATTAAGAAATACTACTTGCCTGTGGAAATATGGTCTAAGTCTGTAGATCTGGTTGGGCACTCGAAGTGTTACAAAATTCACACTGCTTTAGTAACCAAACGCCTGATAGCAGCAACCATATTTTTTAAGAAGTGTAAGACATCTTGTTTACCAACATACGGAAGCATATGGCTTACGTCGACATCAAAATCCGAGCCCTGATAATCTCATACTCGCCTGACTAATAGGTAGTTATAGGTATGTGATGAACTACATTTTAAATTTCTGTGCGATTGCACTAAAAAGGCTTCATCTTAATTTCCATTGAAAGTATTTTCAAAATAAGTATACCAAATCTTCACAATTCTGATAAATTCTATTAACAACGAATAAGTGAAACTTAAATTGACTAAATTTTGCTTGATTTGAGCACTCGTGAAAATAGTGCGTACTTAAAAGAAGTACGCAAACTTCTTCGAATAATGTTCTTATTTGTTTTGAGTATGAAGGTACTTGGCGCCATATGAAGATCAATTCTACTCAATTAGAGTTTTTTTTAATTGACGTTAGTTCTCTTTTTTTGAGTGTCTATTTAAAGTGCAGTAATATTTTGCAGATTAAACATAAACTTAATTGAACTTTTATCGGTTCTAAATGAAGTCCTTAGAAACCATTCCAGATTTGACACTTACAATTTCAATTTATTAACAAGGCATGTGGTGTGGCGCAAATATATTTGATATTTGCTGAATCTCAACATTTTTATAATCATACAAACACTTGGGCGAATTCACCAGACCTCCCATATTCGCTATCATTTTCATACCTTGAACGAACATTCTAAACGATTTAAAACTTTTTATTAAATTTATAGCAATCAATGTTGACACATTGAGTCTTATAAATTAGTTGTCATGTCGTATTAGAAAAACTTACTTGGTTGTCTGTTAGGGCTCTTACCTGCAAAGAAATTAAATTAGAAAATGAAGGATTATAAAGGTAGCCAAAGAAGTTTGTAGTTATAATAGAAACTTATGAATTTTGTGGAATAAAGTTCAACGATATACATATTTTAATTGATGTAAATTAAAATCGACCTGAAAGTAATTAGTTTTAGACCTGTCAAAACTAATGGCTTGGGTTAGAAACAACTGATGTCACTTAGGGGGAATATATTTTCTTTACGAGACGTTAAAAGTGTACGTACAGTGCTTTTACAGTTGTTTTAACTAACAGATATTGGAACGGTGATAAAAAATTAAACCATACAACCCATACATATCTTGCACTGATGGTTTTAATTTCAACAGCAGGTCTCTTGCTTTGGTGTTAAAAAATGAAAAATAGTTGGTTCACTTTTCTTGTCTGATTACCACAAATTAGAAAATAATGGATTATAAAGGTAACCAAAGAAGTTCATGGTTAGCAACTTATGAATATTGTGGTGAAAAGGTTAACGACATACACATTTTAACTGATGTAAATTAAAATTGAGCTGAAAATAATTAGCTTTAAAACTGTCAAAATTAATGACTTAGGTTAGAAGCAACTGATGCCATTTAGAGGGAGAATACACTTTCTTTTTAATAAAATTCTGTATACCAATCAGAGTGTCCAACTGATATTACCTTGGTAAACCAACAACTATGCAGAACTTCATATTACAATGTTCGACAAATTTTACAATTTTTCTACATTTCACAATCTAGTCTAATATTTCTTTTAGAAAAATATAGCGAATTCTCATCAAATCTAGATTGCGAACTAAATTTAACTTATTTCAAATAATTCGTCTTTGGCTGGTCGTCGTTGTCTGGTGGTGCAAAATCGGACGTAACAACCTTTAAATGATTAGGATTACGAGTGTGC
The DNA here is from genome assembly GCA_019455685.1 of Philornis downsi. Lineage (NCBI taxonomy): Eukaryota > Metazoa > Arthropoda > Insecta > Diptera > Muscidae > Philornis > Philornis downsi. The sequence continues at coordinate 397,237 of JAHXMU010000300.1, read as the reverse complement.
GATGGCAAAACTATGCATTTTGATATTAGTTCAGATTACTTAAGGCCAAAGCAAAATGTCATTTGTAGCATAGTTTCAACGGTTTGTTGTTTTTTTTTTTTGTACTCTCTGCGAGTGCAGCGGGTATACTAAGTTGAAATTACTTGTACTTGAAATTTCAATGACGATTGTGGCTTAAGTTGACGAAAAAATCAGGCTTAATTGACATAGGTTTCCTTGGTTGCAGGATTATATTGACAGAGGGACAGGTAGCCGATCAGAATTTGGTTCTTAGTTGATCGACGTGAATTTTGTAAGGTTATAAATATTTTCTAATTATTCTCACTATAGAGAAATTGTGGAGAAACTACTCATTTTTGTTAAATTAATCTATCCGCATGGGAGATGCTTTAGAAAGCACGACAATGCGGTCCACCTGCATTCATTCTAACGACGATTAGGATTTGCGTCTTAACTTATACCGAATTCATTGCATTGAAATGAAAGGCATGAATCTGGGAATGTATAGATTTAGTTATGTAAGTTGTACGGGAGATAATAGAAAGGGCTTGGTTTAAAGGTTTATAAGTTTTAATTTTTTAAAATTTCGACCAGCATTGTAATGTAGAATGGTGTAAAACTAGTGATAAATACCATTCTTAGACTCATGTTAGCCAACGTGCTCCAAATTTTGTATACGAGGAACAAGAAGGGGCGCGCTTAGTCGGTTTTCCAAATTTTGTCATCCATTACAATGTAACAACTCGGACAACGATCTATAATACTGCAACATACGAACTAGGAATTGTAGGGGAAAAGTTTGATTTGGGTAAATTGGTCAATCTGTGTGAGAGGTACCAGAAGAGGCTAAACGACACAGCCGTTTTGCAATTTACAGCTATTGTATATTAGACTGCGCCAAATTTTAAGTCCCAATATAATGATCCTTATGCTCATTTCTTCGGGAATATACATAAATATGAGTTTTCATTGGAAAATAGAGCTTGGTGGGTATATTGCGTTAATCAAAATGTTATTTCTGACAAGTCCACTTCATCTACGAAATTCCAAACCGCGGTTATCGTTAGTGGACGGAATTGATCCAGTAAGAGACCCTATGCTATTTTCTCGGTACTTTTTCAAAAAGGTTCTATCATATTTGTGAGCAAAATATTGCCTTCGTGATTACTAGATGCTGGAAACCCCTAGCTCATATATTTTATTGAACAAAGTCGTTAACTATGGGCTTGGTTATTGAGAAATACTACTTGTCTATGGAAATATGTGTCTAAGTCCGTACACCTGAATGGGCGCTCGAAGTGTTAAAAAATTCGCACTGATTTAGCAACCAAACGCCTGATAACAGCACCCTCATTTTTTGAGAAGCGTAAGTCATGTTGTTTACAAGCATATGGCTTTACGTCGCCATTAAAAAAGTTATCGAAATGGACAGGAAGTCTCTTGTGTACCACAATACAACACGTTGCAACGGTGTTGGTAGCATCAAAAACAGCAGAGGGGTTAAACATTCAAAAACAGCGAGATTGCCAGAATGGTTGGAAAGGTGAAAGTCAGAATTCATCCACTACGAAACACAGTTCAATTTGCGAAAAATTTTAATATATCTATTCGTAATATGGAGCGCATATTAGAAAGTGAACTATGTTTAAAGTGTTACGACAGACAAGATTTAATACCTTTGAAAAAGTGGTCTTTTCTGATGAAAAAATTTGGAGCATAGTTAAAGTGGGAATGGAAAGAAAATTGGGACCAGAGAATTGCTCGGCACCTTCTTAGGTGATGGTTTGGGCCGTGGTAACTGCCGCAGGACGCTCACCACTCGGTTTCATTGTGTAGCAAAGACCATTGGACGTTCCAATAACATTCGGAACCATGCCACAAGCTCGTGAAATGCGAGGTTTTTTAAAAGAAAAAGTTCCATTTTCTTCATAATATTGATCACCACATTCCCAGATATATACTCGTATATATGTATATATATGATATACATAGTTTGGTTACTACCGCTATATATTGGAAAATTAATGAATTCCTTTTTCTCATTATTAGTATTATTATTATTATTATACTATATTGAATGCGTTCTTGTGCAACATCTGGTTTTAACTCGTGAACCAATTGCATCTTCTGTGGGAAAAGATGTAACACATGTAAAATTCTTTGCATAGACCCCCTAGACATCTCTAACTGCTGAGAACGTCGCCAGGTGGAAGTTTTGGGGATTTCCTCAATACTTGCTTGCACTCGAGCAACGGTTATTTCATTTCGAACTGCACGAGGTCTTCCAGCACGCGGAAGATCACAGACAGTCCATTGTTGCCCAAAACGGTGAACCAATCGGTAAATTGTTGGAGCGCTAGGAGCATTTCGAACGTGAAAGAAATTTCGATATGGTCTGAACAGTTTTGAACAACTTTGGTTCTTTGTTCTGTGCTGAGCATTTCCATTGTAAATTTCCCTAGTATTATTTAGTTAATTCTGTAAAGAAACGAAAAAAGGCTTAACCAAAAAAATGTATTCACTGATCAAATTTTAGAGTTACTTATGCGCCAATAATGAGAAAAATGAATTTATTAATTTTCCGATTTACTTTACTTTGTCTTTGCTGATGCCCATCTTTGAGACGCACTCAGTAATACTAAGTGAAACAATCGCTAAACTGGTTTTTGAATACAAAAACTTACCCTTCTAACGCCATCTAGTGTAAACCGATTACGATTATATTGGAAAATTAATAAATTCCTTTTTCTCATTATTAGTATTATTATTATTATTATTATATAATACTAATAATATGAAAAAGGAATTTACTAATTTTCCAATATATAGGCATAGTAACCAATATCTCTCGTTGTGCAAGTGCAATTGGTTTACACTAGATGGCGTTAGATGGATAAGGTTTCGTATTCAAAAAACAGTTCAGGAATTGTTTGACCCAGTATTATTTCAGCGCGTCTCAATGACGAACATCAGTAAAGGCAAAATGCACCAGATTTTACAGTTTTTCTTCGATTAAGACGAAAGCACAAGCCAGACGACAGAAAATGAAAAAAGTGTTTAAAGTCCTGATACTGTAACAGCCAATAATTCCCAATGTTGGTTTCGTTGACACCGGTTCAGTAATTGTGATGTAAAAATGCACCACAGAATTGTCGAAAATATCGATATAATAATGGAAATTTTTTAGACCGACTGTCGTGTAAGCACGCTTTCGATTGCCCAGGTGCTAAAAAATGCACAAAAACCGTTTGAATAACGAACGAGTCAACTCAAAAAATCTCAGGGACCGAATTTCCATTAACGAATAGTTAGTAAATCGGTACATCATGCATCTATTTGTGGACAGTATGGTACTTGTGATGAAATGTGATCCACTTACGGCAACGTCTAGTGAAAATAGTCGAGGTCGAATAGCGGTAGGCCAAATCAAGATTGACATTCCGGAAGGTTTTGCTGTATGTTTGGTAGGTAGGCAGGCAATCATTTACTACGAGCTGTTCCCTTGCGGAAGCATACGCATTATGAACAATTGGACCGTCTGTAGCGGCCAGTTTTAGCCAATAGGAGAAGAATTGTATTTCATGAGGACAAAGCCAGTTTATAGACATCAATGGTGATTCGCCAGAAACACCGGAAGTTTGTTAGAAAGATCTTATGCGTCCACCTTATAGTCTGAATCTAACACCAAATGATTATGATCTGTTCCTGTCTATGGCGAATAAGGATTTCTGTGAGAGGCGTAATGGAATTACTTTCAAAATGGCAACAACTTATCGAAAAAATGTGCATATTATTTGACATAAATCTGATCATCTACCAATCTTCAAAATAGTGCAATAGTGTATTTCTATTTACTTTTACCTTATATTTATATATTTTTCGTTTTAATTCTGCTCGCTACAGAAAGCTTGAATACAATTTTTCTGATTGGCAAATATTTAATATTGCTCTTCAGGAATACGAGTATATAACAGATGTTTATTTTAATGTACACCATACCTAATGGCTAATTTGTTGAGGTAATTTGATGATCACTCCCAGCTGGATGTAAGCAAATTATCTTGTTTCACTGCAGTTAGCTGACGTATGCGTTACGCTAATACGCATTATACTAAAAGTAATAAACGTTACTTCGTAGATATAAAAACTTTATAATTTTAATACATTATCATCTTCCAATTTCTTTGATACCTTACTCCTTTTGCTCTCCGTTGTACTTTTATTTGTTAGGCTTCCCCTTTAATGTTGTCTTTTTCAATCAAACCGTTATAGGTAAAAATGAAACTCTTCTTTTGTAGAACATTGCCATTGAGGGGAAATGAAGATGGAAAGCAAATACAAATTTCGCAACTTAAGTCGCAAAATTCGCAAGGAAAAAACTTGAAGAAGGATCCACTAATAAGAAGTTGTATACCTAAACCATAACATAATTTCCGTTGAAAGGAAATGACTAAGGAAATGCTAAAAAGAAACCTAAAGGTAAAATTGAAAAGGAATGAAAACGTGTGCAAATTGTAAGTAACTTATCGGAAGTTTGTAGGGCAGGAGTGAAACGAAAAGTGTTCTAAGAAAATCGTTATGTGACAGGTGAGATGATGAAGTCAAATTTCAAGCTAAGGAAAATGTTAGACTCTGCCGTGATAATGAGATAAAAAGGTGAAACGATGGACAATGAATCTTTTCATTGTTCAAATACCGATCAAGTAGAAAATTTCCTTATTAACTTTTTTCCGCCCACATAATTAAACCTTATGCGTTCTTTGCTTAAGACTGAAACCTTTACTTAAAAAAAATCTCATTAAATAGAACACGACCTTCCATGATGCTTTTTTTATGTATTCGCTCCTGGTCACCTCAACAACTCCATCCACTTTAGAGTGACTAGGTGGGTGCGTGTAACTAAAACGTATTCGCCCCAGGCACAATAAATACATTGTCAAGCTTAGCACAAAAGGACTTTATGTTTTTCCTTTCCATTTTTATGAAAAACAATGAGATGATGACGACGATGGTGATGTGAAAATAGGATTTTGTTGAAAATATATAAAAAAAAAATGCTATTATGGCACTCGTATGTTACAGAAATATGTTATGTGTGTCTGTGTGTGTAAATGACATCGTAATGGAAATTGTAAAAGAGAAAAAGTAATTCCAAAAGATATAATACAGGGTGTGAACAGACATTTATTTGGTTTAGTATCCTTTCCATGTTCTTAGAGACAATTTATGAGACAGCAAACTTGTGTAAAATAACATAATTTAATGGCTATCGGAGTACAGTGGACAATTTCGAAAAGCGATATACAACAATAAAGTCATTATCAAAAAAACTTAGGCTATTATACCTTTTGGCTCTTCTATATCGATGGCACATTTAAATGTTATTTATATGCATAAACCGTCGTAAACTTGACAATGTACCGTGGGCGGTTTGAAGTAAATGTTTTAAAATTTATGGCAGCCGAAACTTTCGCACATCGATAGAAATCACTTGTGAAAGGCCGCTATAATTAGGCATTTAATCACAGTGAAAGACATTTATTTTCTAGGTCACAGCGAAAGACATTTATTTTTAGTCTGCTTTTAAAAACCTGTCTAAATGGTATTCAATTAGCAACGCCAGCATTTTTAAATGGTCTCTCCTGGCCTTGCATCATATAAGATATTTGCTTTTTGGTTAAGCTTCTCTAGTGATCAAATACAAAACGATTTGCGTCAGCGCTTTCGTCGTATTTCTAATTGCGGTCAATAAAAAACGATTGAAATTTCTCATGTTTGTGAATAACGCAATATGAAGCCTTTCTCAGCAGAAATTAACTTCGCAAAATTTATATCTAATTGGAAGGTAGATAAGCACATATATTAATGCAATCTGAACTGCGTCTATGGACCACTCATTAACTTCAATTAGTTCATGACAGTCTAAATTAAAGAATGCAACTCGGCAATATATCACCCGTCAGAATGGTGGTATACGATGTAGCACTTCCTACCTCACTGCATGTATGACACAAAAATAGAAAGGTGGTGGCAGACCGTGGCTCGATATACAGTAGGGTTAAATGAAAAAAATGGGGAAGTGTTATGCCACTCCTAGGCGGTTGGATCAACTTTGATGTAAACTTACAGAAATGGTTTTGGTCACAACAGAGTCGCACAGTGGGGGTCCAAAATACAGCACCTTGGAGTTACCAAATTTATATTGTGCTACCAAAACCACTGTTTCTAAATAAACAATCAACAAAAGTCCAAGAATTTGATTTTTGGTGAATTACTTTGTATCTTTCTTGTTTATGGCCAAACTTGGCACGTTTGTTTTAAACAAAAGCCGTTATAAATTTCAATCTAAATAATTGGAAAAGAACGTCCGTATTTTAAGATATTTTGGGTTAAAATTTGATTGCTTTTTTCCTAAAAATATTACATACCTGGAACAAGCAGTGGTCGCTGTTGAAACATCTGGGTAGACAGTTCATACTTCCAAATTTTGTTTCTTTCGCAATAATACAAAAATATTTTACTTTCCCCAACAAAACTTTATCGCCATCGGCGAAAGAGTGCAAATTCTATTTCTACAAATTGTTACAAAAATTCGCAATTTGTCACAAATTTTGGATATAGACTTTTGTCAATTTTAACATACAGAAGTTATTTTAGTGGCGTCTTTTACAGTTTACGTAAAATATTAACGCCGTTTGGAATTTTTTCTTTTTTTTTCAGAAATAACTCTAACTTATAGTTACTTTACAACTATAAAAAATCAGTATGAAAAATATTTACAGGAAATATGTTCTAAATCGCCAATGTGCCAAGCTATAGAAGATACAGGACATGTAATCATGGTTTTTCAAGTGACAATCGGCCATCATGTTTTGCAGCACACCAAAAATATGCCAAGGTAGAAGTACCGTATATTGGACTCCCATTGAGCAGCTCTGGATATGCTTGTAGCACAAGCTCCCCAACATTTCAAAAACATCTCTTCGAAATTTCTTCAAAATCGGTCAAACCGGCTAGGAGTGGCATAATGCTCCCTCATTTTTTTCGTTTACTCCCATTGTGTAATGGTTACTACACGCGACTGTCCAGCATATCATCGTGGGTTCTATACCCAATTCAGTAATCTGTCTTCCTTCAAACGGCGGACATGTCGATGTTTGCAGATGACACTTCAAGTAGTCGAACAATCGACAAATCTAGTAAATGCTTCTGGTGTACTGAAACGTCCGAATTTGTATCTTTTTTCACTAGAAAATGTGATACACATTGAAGAAGTTGAATCACAGCCTTGGTATATTAAGAAGACTAACAATTCACGCCTTTTTAAAACGATTTGATGTAAAATTACATATTTGACAATTTTACAATTTAGAAGAATATAACATTTGTTGCGATTAACATAACTTATATTGGGGCAAAAGGTGGTGAGGGTGAGTTGTCTGCACGAATTTAATAAAGTTTTACACACTGCAAGGTGAGCAGACGATTTACTTTTTTGTGTATATATTTTGTATTTGGAAACTTGGCTTAAAAGTGTTTCATACTTATGCGAGGGTTAAGTATGAAGTTAAGCGAAATAGACCAAGAAGAGGAATACTTGCTCATACAGGGATTGAAACCGCCTCAATGAAAATGGACAAAATTTCAAAATTTATTCTAAAATATTACCATTTAATTTGTTAATTATAAGTAATACTCAGTGCCATAATACATTTATACGAAGTGTGTTCAGAAATTGAGCCGAATTTTTAAATTTCGCGGGCTACGTACATTCGACTTTCGATTTTTAATATTTTCTTTTTTTAATGTTGGTACACTCGTCTCGAAGATATGTTAACAGTTTTATCCATACAGCATGTTTAGTTTGTTTCTAAATAAGACACATGTTTTGCGTGTTCGGCGATTCGGTTTTTTTCATGGGTCTCTTCAATCTTGGGAACGGGAAAAAGTTGCAGGGAGCCAAATCTGGCGAATACGGTGGCTGAGGCATGATAACGGTGTCATTTTTGGCCAAATAACCTCCCACAAGCAAAGATGAGGTGCATTATCATAATGCAAAAGCCACGAATTTTTCCACAATTCCGGGAGTTTTTTTCGTATTGCTCCACGCAAACGGCAAGGTAATACTCCTTATTTACCGTACGACTTTGTGGTAAGAACTCCTAATGCATTACGCCATGATAATCGAAGAAAACAGTGAGCAAACCCTTGACGTTTGATCGAACTTGGAGTGTTTTTTTTTTTTTTTGGCCCTGGCTCTCCTGGACTGTTCCTATGGAACGATTGGGCTTTGTGTTTGATGTCGTCACCAGTTATGACCCTTTTAAGCAAATCTGGATCATCGTTGGCGTCATTCAACAATTCCTGGGCGATGTTCATGCTACGTTGTTTTTGGTCAAAATTCCTCAATTTTGGAACGAACTTCGCTGCCACACGCTTTATGACCAAAATTTCCGAAAAGATTGCATGGCATGAGCCAACCGGCCGACATGCCGTCATCCTCAGCAACTTCTCTAATTGTAATTCGATTATTCTCCATAACAATTTTCTTCACTTTCTCAACATTTTCATCGGTAGGTGATGTGCTGGGGCGTCCAGAGCTAGCGTCGTCATTCACATCTTTTCGACCTTCTGTGAAAAGCTTGTACCACTTGTGAAAATTTTTTTGACTAAGAGTACTCTTACCGTATGCAACTGTTGATATTGCGTGTTTTTGAGCACTTAATTCTGTTTTTTATACAAAATTTGATGTAACTTCTTTGATCCATTTTGTTCAATAGCAGAAAATCGCCGAACACGCACAACACTTGTCTTATTTATGCCTCTCAGAAACAAACTAAACATGTTATATGGATAAACCCTTCAAAAAAAAATATCTTCGAGACGAGTGTACCAACATAAATAATAGTAATAATCTAAAGTCGAATGTACGTAGCCCACGAAATTTAAAAATTCGCATCATTTTTTAAACACACCTCGTATACTGGAAATAACAATCCCAACTAACTTAATTTTTAAGGGCAAGCCTTATTTGTAGGAGAAATTATTACAAGCAACTTGATATATTATGTATGATGAGAGTTTATTTCTGATGCGTCCACTTGTTTAACAATTAGTCACCATAACATCCTTTCCGCTAAACCTAACCTTTTTTGACGAATTTCTTCCCCAAACAGCTGCATAGAGCCCAAACAACATTCTTTATTTACCACCTGACCTTCTGACAAGAATTCAAGTGTACAATACCGCAATATTCAAAGAATACAAACAAAATTACATTGGTTTTTGATGGATTTTGGCGATGTTATTTTGGCATTGGCTCAGTTGGAAGATGTCATTTCGAAGCTTGTTGACTGGTTTGCATGCCAAAACCCTGAATCCACGCCTCAGCACCAGTTACAGAGGGTTTCATGAATACGGAGTCGAAATTAACTCGTTCTAAAATGTCTTCAGCGACCTTCTATGCGATTGAGTGTTTGAAAAAAATGCTGGTTTTAGAAATAAGACGAACTAATAAAATGGAGGACTATAAATAAACTAAATAATGAATCGCTCTCAAACTCCCCGTCAGTGTAGAGGACGGTGTTCTCAATCCAGCAACAAAACGAATTGTTACAATTCTACATATATAAAATGGGCGTTTTAAATGTTCAATTTCACGTCGTTTTTTGACAAAATGTATTGTTTAAGAATACATGAGTGAAGCAAAAATAAGACAAAGCAAATTTCCATTTCACTTCAAGGAAATTTCCATAAGTGAAATAATTTTTCATAACTTCAATCATCCAGCATGAAAACGGTTATCCAAAACCGTAATTGAAAACAAGTGGATAAGCGCAAAGTTGAACTGGCGCCTATTGTTGGGACTATATATCCACGAACATAGAATGCAGCCAACAATATCAGGGATAACGGACCTTTTAGAACGGTGTCACCCAAAATGATGTGAACTTAGATGTTCCCTCCTGCATCAATTTTCCTCCTGCAATTTAAAAGAATATCGAAAGAAAAACTATGCCCTTGTATGGCTGTTATTTATACTTGACCAAATTTTCCATTTGTGGAACTTGCAGTTCATAGGGTCTTAGGATTTGTAAAGACATGTAAAAGAGCCAAAAATTATTGCTTCTCATTCGTAATAAACCGACACTTATTACTTACTTAAACTTACACACACAACACTTATTACTCTTCCCTGCAAATTTGGGCGATTCCTCCCTTTGTCTATTAACTACCACCGTTCATTCACTTAATTTAAGAATAAATAAGAAAAATGTTAGAAAAATTCTGGAATGAACCTTTTTTCAAAACATGTATTTAGTCTTTGTATGAGCACGTTATTTCCCACCAGATTAATTTATCCTACCTGCAATACCTGCAGACCATAGTAAGCGGGTATATCGCAAAATGTTCTTTATAATAGAATGACTGGAGGTTTTTGAAACCCAAATTTGTTTAATTGATGGTTTCGCGAACCCATGCTTACAATTAGCGCAACTTTTTTAATTGTAGATCAGCTTCTACTAACCAACTTTTTATTAATAAATAAAGAAATTGTTAAAAAACACTGAAAATGTCTATTATTTCAGAAAAGAATTTAGCCCTTGTTTCGGATTTTTTGAACCGCTTATGACTACCCCTTATAGAGTTTGATATTCTGAGAAATCACCAGATAAAAGGGACTTGTTAAAAACCTACTGTACTCATACCCAATATGCAGAGTCAGTCCATTTTATCCAGCGAAAATACGCTTTTTCATTAATTCATTTTGTGTGGGAGTTGCCCTTGCACACTTTGAATAAGACAAACTTATCGATTTCTCGAGTACTCGATGTTTTTATCAGCCACATCGACGTGGTCACCGCTCAAATAATGATAGGTGTCATTTCATGCGGTATTCACGGGATTCCACGGTCGATCACCAAACGTGCTACACTAGACCATAAGAAAACCAGCAGTGAAATTTCAGTCAGGTTAACTAACTTACATATACAGGGTGTCCGTCGGGAAGGTATACTACTTTCTTTGTTTATAATTTTTGATTAATGAAAGAGAATGGATCTTATATTGATAAATGTTTTATTTAATGTCCGCAATTATGTATGGAATACAATATCAGATAAATGTCCGCCTCTGCTAGCCTCACAAATGCGAGCCTTTTGAGCACATTTTTTGTTATTTCATTAATTTCATCACGAATATTTTGTTTGAGTTGCTCAAGCGTTTATGGTTTGCTTGCATAGTCCTTGCTTTTCAGATATCACAAGAATTCCGGAGCAGTCAAATCAACCAATCACCAATCAACATCACCATTTCTTGAAATAACTTGTTGTGGAAAGAGGTCTTGCAGAAATTCTATTGTAATCCTGGCTGTATGCGATGTGGCACCGTCTTGTTGATACTACAAGTTAATCAAGCCCAAAGCATGCAGTTGTGGCGTTAAAAATTTTTCAATCATATCACGATATCGCTCCCCATTGACAGTTACCATTACACCGTTTTCAGTTTCAAAAAGTAAGGTCCAATGATTCTTCCTGACCAAATTGCACACCAGACTGTCACTTTTAATGAATGCAAAGGTGACTGATGAATAGTTTGAGGGTTTTCCATTGCCCAAAACCAAATAAAAATGTACCTCGTTACTCATTATGATTTTTTCATGAAAATTGGGGTTGTCATGGACTAGCTGTAACATCCTATTGGCATATGTGCGGCGGCGTAAATGGTCTTGTGGAATCTTAAATGGAAACAAATGCAAATCCATGCAGTACGTTGTGGTCCATGCTTGGCCCTATCAGCTACAGACTGTCTATCTTCGAAATCATTCACTATATGATAAATAGTGCGTCTTGTTGGCCCATTTTTTCACCCGAAAATTTCACGTAACTTTCTCATCGTCACAATAATCGATGATTGATTTAGATAAAATGTTTTAACGAGGAAAACACGTTAGTTTATCGAATAAATTTGCCACGTCTTTACTTCACGACTGCCAAGTATGAACTGTCAAGACTAATGTTTACCAAAATGGCGGCAAAATAAAGCAATATACATTCCCGACAGACACCCCGCACCTTCATCCAATGTACTTTTACGTTGTGGAAAAAGTGTGAGGGATGTCAGAAGGCGTGGCAATGCGGACCATTATAATTGGACGGTATAATTTTACAACCTGCCTGATGTGCAATAATTTACAATAGACTGAATTTAGGGTAATAGAGTGGAAGGAATGGAAGTAGGAAGGGATATATTGGTTAAATTATAAAGTTTGTATGGAAGTTACCAGAGAGGACATTGTCTTCTGGTCAATTTTTTAAGACTTCCCCAAATGTTATCATGTAAAAACTTAAGTAACTGCACTTCAAGTTAGGGCTTATAGTGGAACATATAACACAAACGCATGATGTGTGACAAATTTGACTGAAATCGGTACAGTTGTTTCAAATATGAAGCTAAAAATGTGTAAGTTAAAGCAGTCATTTGGATTGGAGCTACGAGAAGGCTGTGGCAGAAATGTACAAACAACTTAATTTATTGCAACTATATAAAAGACGTAAACCTAAAAATATATATGCAAAATCGGTCATTCGTATACGAGGTGCCCGAAGGGATGCAGTTAATAGATCGATTCCCTAAAATTTTACTAAGCGTTGCAAACCAACAGAAAGGGCAAAAATTTTAGTTACTGCAGTCTACGAATAAGGAGTAACAGATAACAAAATTAATTTCGGAAAATCGGGCAATTTGTATCGGAAGTACTGGAAGAGTTTGGTTGGTAGGGCTTATTTATAATCCGCTGCTACGGCCATGCCAAATTTCAAGAAGCTTCATAGAAATTTACGGTAGTTATTGTGCTCACCAGCCAGGCAGCCGGACAAATAGGTATTGCTCAATTGAGTTAAAAGGACATGAAATATATTGCATTCATTTCTACGGGTGAAGGTATAGAAAGAGTTTTTTTTTTGTCATACCTGCCGTTTTGTATCACGGATTCTGAAGAGCGTATAGCTATGCCGAAAATTTACATTTCCAAACCACTACTTTAGAAACTATTATCACTAGACAAATTTCATAGATAATAGCAGTCATAACAAAGGGAAGACTTCAAAGAAAGATAGAGAACAATCTGCGAGATGAACAGGTTTCTTTCCAAACAGGAGCTGCGTAGATCAGCCCAACACTCTACGCATCTTGTAGAACAAGTCTTAGAATAGCGTACTCCCCTGCACCTACTGTTAGTACATTTCAAGAAAGCCTTCGATACCATTAGACGAACTGCCATATGGAAAGCATTTGAGAGGAAAAGGAGTAGAACTCTGAGTTCTTCACAACGGGAGCTTCCTTCAATGATTTCTCTTCAACTCTGGAGTAAAGTAAGGGCGCCCTCTATCACCTCAACTATTAATCATCATGCTGGGTGATATGAGCGAAGTCTGTTCAGAGAGAAGAGGAATTACACAGAGTTTCTTACGCTAACTCGAGGATTTGGATTATATTTCCCAGTTCCCGCACAAGATCTCCAACATGCAAGCAAAATTAGAAGACCTGAAAAGATTAGTGCGCAATGCTGGACCTAAGATAAATATCAAGACCAAAGCTATGAGAATCAACAATGTTAGCACAACAAGCATCATTCTACAAAGCCAATCAGTCAAATACGTAAATAATTTCTGCTATCTAGGCAGTGTAGTGACAACAAATGGTGGCGCAGAAACAAACGTAAATAACAGGCTCAATAAAGCGAGAGCGACATTCGAACGACTACAATCAGTATGGAGAAGTTCACAAAAATTCGGATGAACAAAAGTTAAAACATTCAATGCATGTGTGTATCGAATACCATTACTCAAAAGCTGGAGGTATTCATCAACAAGTGCTTCAGAATCATACGCTGGATAATCTGGCCAAAGAACAGCAGCAACACGAATATCTGGAGTCTAACCAACGAGGAACTTTTACTAACACAAATGCAACGTAGAAAATGGAGTTGAATACTATCAAAAAGAAGTCACATAGTATCCTCAGGGCTCAAGAAGCCGTGATCGACCAAAGAATACCTGGAGATGCACGATACTCTAAGAATTAGGACAGTGAAATCTTACATGGAAAAACGCGAAAACAACAGCGGTAAACCGAGTAAAACGGATATCCTTTGTGAAAGCCATATGCTCCCAAGAAGAGTTATGAAAATTATTGCTGTTAAGTTTCCGAAAATTTCACAGTTATTAATTATTGTAATTCTAGAATACTCAACTTGATTAAGACCGTGTTTTGTTTTTGAGATCTTAATTTTTCCATTAGGCGTCGTAAATTACATCCGTAACTATAGTCATTAAGTCACTGCAACTGAATCCAAATATAAATGTCGGGTTGTTTGAAATAAAAATATTCCGTAGTCATCAGCACTAAATAAAAATGTTACACCTTTCTCTATCTAATCGTCTTCTAATTTTGCTGTAAGCAGATTAAGGAAAATCTGCATATATTTTTCCATAATGTATGTTATCGTTTCCAACCAATTTTATTCAATTGTCTCAAAAATTCAGTTTGACTTAAAGTGAAATGGCTTAAAGGGTATGCTATGAAATTGCAATTTATTAAAGATTAACCGCACGTGGAAGCGTAAAGAGCCTATGCAAACACACGTATAGTTTTACTTGCAAAGTTCATGTTTACACATAAATATATATATTTCCTACTGCAGTATAAGCCACAATATTAATAACTACATGGGTCAAAATGAAATTTCTAATTTATATTCTAATGTGAAAAAGGTCCTGAAGTCAAAATACTCGCTCCAGAACCAATAATGAATAATCCTATTTGTTACATAGCCGAACCAAAAGTCACAACAATCAAGAAAAGTCCAATGAAATGACAAATGAGAGAATAATACGAATACGATTTTTATTTCAAGGAGGCTGAAGGAGCAAAAACAAACGAAATTATGTGGCAAATGTTATCGATGGTTGGTGCCATCAAATGTTAACGAGTTACGTTGATGGTTCCTAAAAAGTCTTGCGCATAAGACCCGAAAATAAGGTGAAATAATTTATGCCAAATATTTTTCAACAAAGGAAGCAAGAGGTTTATGGTAACCAATGAAATCAATCATTTCTGTTACTTACAGTCTCAAACACTAACCCTACAACTGTGACTGTAATAGTCAGCAAGCAGATTACACTCGTCTACATACAATATAGAGTAAGGGAGTAACTCTCATTTATTCATTTCATTACAACAGAAACTTGGAAAGGAATCTTTTAGGGCTTCTCTTCGTAAATGACAAGTTGACTATGCCCTAGAGTCGAGTTGCTTTAACAAATGGAGACTACTTAGTTATTTGGTTATCCATTTTCGTGCCTAATATGACAGGTGACCGATTATCATAAATGGGATGGCAATTTAGATGTGTGGAGAAGGCGACAATACTTTGCAGATAATGCTTTTGCATTTAACTCACTTTAGCAGTTGGAGTATAATAATAAATTGCATGATTCCAAACAGAAAAATTATCTTAAGATAAATCTTATAATTCTATTTACGTCATCAATATAAATAAATATCATTGACTTGTTTGGAATAAAACAAAAATAAATAAGAAATCCGCAAATCAGTATTAAAAACAAACAAAAATATTCAAAATCTAACAAAGTTTTTAAACAACTACACAAGGTGAAGGCATGAACGCCGTCATAGGAAATAATATTAAGTGCGCAAGTAAGTTCTCGCTGTTTTTTTTTTTTATAAAAATTCAACTTTATTATGAAAACATGTTTACAAATGGTTCATTGAAAGTATTGCCCATCGCTAGCTGCTACTTTTTCCCATCTTTGTGACAAAGCTCGAGTTCCGTCAATCAATTTTTCATTACCCGTTACAACGCGGTCAAGAAACCCCTTCCTCCCCTTGGCTTCAACTCATAAAGAACCCAAATTCCTCGCTTTTGAATCATTCCCAACGCATGCAATCGATTGCAAATGGCTTGCTGGATAACTCATAATACTAAAGCAAGCTATACCTGCGTTTGACATGGATTCCCATCAAACAATGCCGGCAAATCAATGTCCACGAAGGTTTTTGGTCTTCCTTTACGCGAACGGTCGTCAACATCAAAATTACCGTCTTTCTCGACACGTTGTTTCACTTAAACAGCATCTCCGTAAACTTTTTGAAGCTCTCGATGAGCTTCAACCGACATTTTGTTCGATTGAAAGGAGAAAATCAATACTTCAGGCATTTGACGATTATTTGGCACAAAATTATACATATTCACAAAACCAAAAGAATAAGAAAATGAATCACAATTGTGTCGACAAGGTATGATTACCATAAGCTTGGCTCATGACGTTTAGGTTATGACAGAATCGACTAGCACTTACAACTGGCGCCATCTACTGGCAAACAGCGGGAACTTAGTTGGGCACGTAATATGTTGTCCAAGGCTTATTATAAACAGTAATGAGCATTATATCCGCCATCTACTGTACTGATTTTGATTTTCTAGATCCGTATTTTAACATTAGATTTATTTGGCTTTCTCATGAACTTTTTTTACGAATGTAAACTAACCAATAACTTCACCCGAAGGGATAAAGATATGCATCATTTGATAGGGCACATATGTAACACCCGTAAGAAAGCGCAAAAAGGAGCAAGTCTCTTTTGATCAAAAGATTTTATGACTTTCCATATCACTTGGGCGATGTTTGTCTGTCTAGCTAGACTAAACAAAATCTTTATAAAACTTGCCGCACTATAACATTTTGCCAGATCGCAGCTGAAGATAATAAATGGGCCATATTGATATGTTCCCTTTCGGTATTTCTAACACAAATTAACCAACTCCTCGAGATTATTTTTTCCCCTATAATACCTCGCTTGTTGACCGCAATACCTACATTTTTGCACACTCTGTTATTTTGTAATGCTTGTCAAATTTTGAAAAGATCGACAAATTAACCATACCCCTATTTGGTACATCTCATACAAACGACCGATAATCAGTATTCTTAATGTCTTATTTTTCGATTGATTGCACATAATGCTGTCAAAATTGGCACACGTTTAACTTCTGAGCATGAAAATGGATGGCATTCACAGCCACTTCTGATAGGTCGATCTAACCTATATAGTTTAAGATTCATTTACTTTATTCCGTTTGATCTACATTCATACCAAATACAGTATATGCTAGGAGTTTGGAGAAGTAACTCCGGGCTGGCTATTTGAGGGCCTGTGTGACATTCACCCCTTGAAACCAAAGATTGTTTAAGTGTTCAATTTCAGTTGCCAAAATTTCGGTATTTATTGCTCTATAGTGGCCGCAATGGCGTTTCCAGCAGCAATTTCGAAAAATGGTGTAATGAAGTCGCCACTCCAAAATCCATTCCAAACTGAGTTGATATGCGGATGCTTTGTGGGGTCTTTGGCCGCTTGATTACTGCCAAGACTGAAATGCATATCAAACTAACAGGTCATGCAAGACAGTCCATGTATTAGAATTACCCGTTAGATTAACAAATAGGTAGGCAGTGATAAAACAATTATTTGGAATCGATCTATATATACTTCGCATGGTTTAACTATTATACATATATACTCAATACTCAATACTCAACACTCACTCTCAATACTCCGAGTGTATTAAAATGTATTTAGTATACGTACTTGTTTCACTATACATACATCTAGAATAAGTTGAAATGGTGTTACTCGCCAAGCTCGAGAACAATGCACCCAATTGGTTCTCACATATCGTCGACACCATCTTAAACTTACGAATGAAATTTTGTGTACTTTTCAGAAGAACAAAAATAAAGTACAACACGGGTGCAAATTCGCTGAAATGCAATTGCTTATTCGAGCCATTCCGCTTTCTTGAGCGTTTCGACACAATGCCACAAAAAGCGCCTTATAGAGTAGAACTGTATTCGTTAGATTCCAGTTCTACTCTATAAGTGAAAAGTTCCATTTTACATATTCGTTAGTTTAAAATGTAGTCGACGATATGATTGACGTTTTTTCAATCTAAATTAAAATTACCACAAATATATATGGGGTGACTTTTTAAGATTTAGGGTTTTCAAGTTGGCAGCACTGGTTGCTAATGGCGTCCAAACGTCATCTCTCAAAGTGAAAAGTGTACAGTATACTCTGCCATTTCATCATGGAATGACGAATGACCTACCACAACGTCTAATTTTTGATGAATGGGGCTTACAAAAGCTCAATGAAAATTCGCTGTTTTATAGAAAAATTGTGTTCAGGGATGAGGCTCATTTCTTGCTGAACGGAGACGTACGCAAGCAAAGTTGTCGCATCAGGAGTGATTAATAGCCACATGCCATGCATGAATTAAAAAATGACAGTTTGGTGTTGGCATCATCGGTCCATTTTATTTTTCAAAGGCGACCGTGGAAGAAACTTTACCGTCAATGGCGAGCGATATCGAGCCATGATAAACGATTTTTTTTTTTTTTTTTGCTGAGTTGAACTTGGTTTTATCAGGACGGTGAAACATGGCACACTGCTCGTGAAACAATGGTGAGTGAGCAGCTTATCTCTCGCTTTGGCCCTGTTTGTTGTCCCACAAGATCTTGCAATTTAACGCCTCTTGATTATTTCTTGTGGGGTTATGTCAAGTAGTTAGTCTATGTAGACAAGCCGAACACAATTGAAGCCTTACAAGATAACATAACACGCGTTACTCGTGGAATACAGGCCAAAATGCTCGAAAAAGTGACGAAAAATTCGACCTTCCGAATGGACATTTTGAGACGAAGCCGCGGACAGCATTTACATAAAACTATTTTTAAATATTAAATGGCAAAGACCAATTTATCGATTTCAATAAAAAATTTTAAAATATATGATGCAAATTTGGGTATTTTATTCGATTTAAAAAAAAAACTGCGATTAAAAAATCACCCATTATTTATATTACTTAGCTTGTGCTGTTCATTGATAACATTTTCGTACTAGTAAGCAAAACTTCTCAATTGCTTTGTGAAGTTGAACCCCCTTAAGTTGGCGATGATGTTTGAGAAAGCACAAACAACTAAGGGTGCTAAAGAGGGTACTTTAGCGAATATCGAAACAACTAATCGTCCAGACAGCTGTGTCAATATAACCAATTTCGCGTTTTTGAATTATAGCTTATTAGCGATAATAAATAATTGCTAATTTACCCTAATAAAGAAATAAAATCACAATGCATTGAAGATCGTCAATAAGTTCAAAAACGAAGTTGCTATAAAAATCTGAACAAAACAAATTTATTCATTCACCATATCTGACTACCCGAATAAATATGTAATATATATACATATATATATCAGTGGTCACAACCCATAACAACCTAAGTCTGGTTTTCAATATTTTCAGTACAGGAGTTTAAAGTTTTGAATCTTCACTGAAAATCAGGAAAAGCTGTTTTTTTGGAAAACTTTGCTACAGATTCCAAGGAAACGAATTTCTTTACTTAGTTGTTAACAAAAAATAATTGTTTATTCTCGCAGTCAAAAGATATTATCGAAAAAGACACTTAGGCTCTTATGAATTGTTGAACGAAAGAAAGTCAAAAAGTTCAAGTTGAGTTAGGCTATTATTCCAGATTAAATAAAAAACTTTAAGTTTGGAGAAAGACCTTAACTCAATTTATGTTTATCAAAAAACGAAATTGTAATTCGGAATAAGAGCTTAACTAAAGTTAGGATAATAAAATTATTTCCTTATTTTTTTGGATTAAGGACTTAAGTTGATGTAGGTAATGATGAAAAAATAATGTTTATATTTGTTGTAATCCTAAATTGACTTAGGCAGTTATGCCAAAACAGTCATTTAGAAAAATAACTTAAGCTATTAGGTTTCTTAGGATTAATTGCCTTCCTAGAAGAGATACAAACATGAAAAATTTAGAGCAAATAAATTTAGATACGCTGAATACTATTTTTCATATATATATATACATATAAACGTTCATATTGGAAGCTGTAATCAGTTTGCAAATTCTTACTGGAGTTTCGATTAAATAATAATGGAAACCTATTTTCAATTTTGTTGAGCAATCACCATTGTTGTCTGTAGAATATCGTTGAACCAATAAAAAAGATACGAAAAGGTCAAATTGTAAAATATACGTTTCACAGACAAAAATTAAATGAATCCCAGTAATTACATAAGAAACAAAATTACATCTTTATCCGAGACTACGACAGAAATTGTATGGGATTCAGACTAATTAAAAATAGATATGGTATCAACAAATAGTAAAAAGTTATTGCTGTTGATGCTATGAAAATATCATTGAACTTTGCAGTTACTCGATGTGATATCACATTGCTCTGTACAAAAACGTAAACCAGGGAATAGAAGGCAAGGCAGCACTACTTATCCAGGGAAAAGGCTGGGTGACTAATTTTTGTGGACGTGGTTTGAATCACTTGCATTACCTAGCGGACAATACCAATCAAATCAATAGCAACCAACCAATAAACTGCTTCATAAACGTATCCGCAAAACAAAGACTGTAATGACACAGTTTAACTAACAACAAAAATAACTACGAAAAGTGAGTTACAAATACATCACTCTACTATGTGAGAGTTTCGACAAGCAGTAAACTGAAAACAAAATAATAAACAAGCACAAAAATCGATTGAATTTCACACATATAGAAGGGATAAACTCGAAGAAAAATGTGTGTTTAAATTCCGAGCAAAGCTCTTTACACTACAAAGATTTTTTTTAAGCGTTTTCGATGAGATCTATAAATATAGATAAAATCGCTTGTTTGATAATGCTAGACATATCCTTTTAATAGCAAGGGGGGCGTTCGCGATTAACCTAATTTTGCAAATTGAAATAAACAGTTTTATGCAAAATTGCTAAAAGAAATCAAAACTTATAATTTAATAAATTATCAACATTTATTAACTTTGTCTCCACACAGCTCTTTACACATTTACATTCAAAAATGAAAATGAGCAGTCAAAAAAGCATCGGGAATTGATGATTTAGAAAACCCGTTTGAAAGTATTGTCAATATTCTTTTTGTAGCTACGTTGGCATAATTGTTCTCTACACTGACGCGCAGTTTGGATACGATCTATCATGTAGGTCAACAAACTTCCGCCAACAAGCTTTTGAATGACGCCTTCCAATTGAATAAAAATCGAAAACACAAGTCAAAATCTTTCAATCTTTCTTGATTCAAAATTCTCGCCAGAAAGCTAGGCGGTAAATAAATTAAGTTATCTGGGACTTAGCGGCATTTAAGAGAGAAAATTCATTAAAAAAAACAGATTTATACTACGGCACCATCTGAAAAGGCTGTAATCTTGAAAGATGATGTTGCTCCGTCTGGCTTTTTTTTAAGTACCCAATAGGAGACATAAAGAAGGAGTGTCTTCCTGAAATTGCGATTGAAAGACATTTTGGTGATTGAATAACTCGTTGCGATAAGTTTATCATTTCCAAAACGGCTTACCATGAAGGAGATACAAAAAATTTGAATAAATAATAATAAAAATATAAATAACAAATTATAAATAACAGATAATAAGTATAGGGTGACTCGCCAATTATGTTACAATAGGAAATGCAAATAACTTTTTTTTTAATCCAAGTATTTCTTTTATTAGAAAATTCAATATTATTTTATATAATTAATTGGTTTTGAAGATGGTAGACCGTAAATGACATCATTCACGTATATGCGACGTTCGTCTTTTAGTCTTCAATACCAGCCTTCAATATTAGGAAATGGAAAGTGAGGCCTTAAAATGGCTTTATTTAAATGTCTGGGATCAAAACAAATTCTTAAACTACCGTTTGGCTTTGTAACCAGTACTATAGAATTTATCCATTCTGTTGGTTCGCTCACCGGGGCAATCACTTTCATGTTCAACATTCTGTATAATTCTGATCGTAGATTCCCAAGTAACTTAAAAGGTATTTTTCGAGGCGGTTCAATTACTGGCTCAACATCATTCTTTATTTTCAAAATACACTCATTTTGCAAAAGACCAAGGCCATGTAAAACATCTGAATACTTTTACACTATTTTATTGACTGAAATGCTATTAACCCCCTTAATTAAATTCATTTTTGCCGTTTCAATCCCAATAGTATTTTTACAAGGAATATCTACAATAAAAAATATAGAATTATAACTTTCATTCTTATACCAATAAATTAAGTCCACTGGAATTCTTTCACCACTAAAGGTAAAAATTCTAACAAATGTTTTTTTTTTAATTTTCCAAATTTCAATAAATCTGCAGTGTCAGCTGACAGTATATTAGCTTGAGCCCCCGTGTCTATCTGGCATACAAGTTTCTGCTGATTTACTTTTACCTCCACATTCCATTCAGTTGCTAACTTGTCCTTCTTGTCTACGACTCCTATGAACAGATCATCTTCTTCATTTTCCTCATTCTCCTAGTCAGCATACATTTGTTTCACGAATCTCTTCTTCAAACTGCACATTCTGGCGAAATGGTTCATTTTGCCGCAGTCATAGCATTTGGCGCCATCCGCTGGACATTTAGCTCGGTGTACTTGACCACATCTTTTGCAGCTGTCATTGCTGGGTTTGTTTTTGTTGCCGTTCCAGTTGTTTTTATTGATGTGACCACCGTCATAACGGTCTTTGTAAGAAAAGCTTTGATTTCCACTACTGTATTTCTTTCTGGCAATTGTACCGACAGCACCTTCGAGTTCGACATCTTGTTGTAAAACTGTAGAATTTTCTTTCGCCATCACCATATTCTCCAATTTAATATTGCCTTCCGTTAACAGTCTTTCTCTAATATCGCCCATCGACGCAAACAATCCACATATGAACATATCTCTTATTAAATCGTTTCGCAAATTTCCAAATTCACAGCTTAAGCTTAAATTTTTCAATGCTGTCACAAATTCGTCTACGGATTGATCTTGTCGTTGTTTGTAGGTGAAAAACTTATATCGTTCCATGATTATATTCACCTGTGGCGTAAAGCAGGACTCCATTTTTCCTACTAAGTTAGAATATTTGACTGTATCAATATCCACATCAAAAGTATTAAAGACATCTAACGACGCGCTCCAATATGATGCAATAGCATGGCCACTTTTCTCTGATCCGACTGTGACTCCATGTTGGAAGCTCTCAAAAACATTTTGAATTTGGTGTGCCATGTCTTCCACTCCTTAATATTCATCGGCTGGAGCGAAGCAGCAAATATTTGACCACCAGTCGACTGCGTTGTAATTTCATCGTTCGACATAATTGAGTTATTTATCTCAATAAAACTTCTGACACCATGTTAAGTATAACACAAGTTGTTTTCAGTTCGTCTTTTATTCACTGACTCTTTCTTTGCCAAATCTTACACAACTAATTACAAGTCAAGCGTATTAGCCTACCTAAATGGAACATAAGCGTACATAAACATAAAAGTGACCTAAATGATGCATAAGCGTAATAAGTGTAATTAAGTATGTTAAGTGCAGTGTCTAGATATTAATTTGTTTTGGGAATTTTCGTTAGAGCTGCGCCATAATCGGTCTGGCTAGTCTGTGTGCAGTTGCTCCATCTTGCTGGAACCAAATGTTATTGAAAAGGATTCTAGATAAAATAAAACTCCTTCAATCTCTTTAAATGACGGTCTCCATTAACATTGCTGTACTTTATGTTTTATTGACCATTTCAAGAATATTTTTTGACACATAGCTTTTAACTCATAAATAAATTATATGTATATAATTTTTAAAAAAATTATTGAAAATGCTCAAAGCTGGGTTTAGCCGTTGTATAGGCATATTTATCCCACTGGACCGATTTCGTCAAATTGTGCAGCCTGCAATGCATAGCGTTGAGAACATTATATTGTCCTATGACCAAATAAGCTGGCTCCTCGGAAACGCCCTTTCATTATAAATTGTTTTCAACGGGCGAATGGACGGATGGACGGGCGGACATGCTGAGGGCGGCATACATTTCTGCTTTCAAAGAAGCTGAAACAAGTGAAAGTATCAACTGTGGCAATTATCTTATAGTATCTTAAATTTAATACCAAACGAGGCTTCAGACAGCGCAACAGTATTGTTTTACCAGAATAATAAGCATACTCATATGCATAGTACAGAAATTATTTGAAATTCAGTTACATCAATGGGATGGATTTCTTCAATTACGGTTGAAACAACTTTTTAATGTTGACTTTACTTGTTAAATTTCCATTTTAAAAGGCTATATTTTCCTGTAATGCTTGATAGGTCAAACCAAATGTTTTGACTATAATTAAATCTAATATATGGAATCTAAACACATGATATAATATTTTAAAATGTTAATAATGTCAATATGGGGCTGCATTTTTGATGATTTCCAAAATAATCCAATATTGAGACCAAACGATGAATGATAGATTCTTAAAGAGTAACGATTTACGCACTGCAAATTTTCCAACAGTTATTATTACAGTTCTGGATTCTAGTTTTACTTATTACTTCTGAAATAACCAAATTTTCTTTTTTCTTTTTCTTTAACTTAAGCATCAAAACTAGGATTAGTCCGTTCACTAACAGAAAAATCACGAATATTTTATATGCTGCTACCGCCATGTGCAAACTTTTGTCGTCGTATTTGGCTTCATAAAGTATTGACTTGCAAATATTCGGAAATATATTATTTTCGAAATTTTGGCAATGTATACCGCTGTATAAAAAAATATTTTACAAATTAAATTTTTCAAATTATGTCGAAATTTGGACAATAAGATCGGTCCGAAAAAATATTAAACCGTTCAGTGAATGCCAGAATGTGGAGCTAAGTAACAACATTGCCTTCGGAATTATGAATTATTTTTTCGAGTTATTACATCAATTGTATTCCATTAACTTTACAAAACTGTATCGATATATCTGGGTAATCGAAACCCACTCGGACATGCAACGCAGTTATGTGAGACTGCTGTAACGCTTTTCAAACGTCTATTGTCATGACTGTGTACAGGTGTTCTTGCGACTCTTTGGTTTTTGCCAATTAAGACCAAAATACGCCCAAAAGCCCTTAAACTGAGTTGTGTCTGTGTCAATGTGCTCTAGGGTGTCCTTTATGTTTGACCAAGAAAATGGTTCAGCTTTTGCTATCTGTACATCTGGAATGGTCGTGCTTTGGAACCATTCCTCCTTTAATCTTGCATTAGGCCGATTTGATTTTGATTTATAAAAAGTTCTTCTAAATAGGAAATGCGTACGATATTTGGAATAATTAGAGAGGAGTGCCAGATCATATATTTTGGTTTTGGTATAAAACTGTATGAGCAATGAAAACGAATATTTATTTACATTACACAGCTGTTTCGAAAAAAATTGTGGGCTTAGAATGAGGAACGAGGGCGGTCTCAAAAAAAGCAGATCTGACAAAGAAAACATAAAAAGTTTGGAAAACGTTTTCTTATTTTTCAACATAATCTCTTTTAAGTTCGATACAATTTTTCCAGAAATATTCAATAACTTCTATACCCTGTTTATAGTAAAAATTATCAGAATCCTTAAAATAACCATAAACTGCAGATTCTATCTCTTCATTGTTGGTAAATCTTTTACATCCAGCCTTTTTTTCAAGTTTGAAAATAGCAAACAGCCCGAGGGAACTAAATCTAGCGAATAAAGTGCGGAATTAAGCAATTCGAACTTAAATTCTTAAATTTGGCCATCGCAATAATGGAAATGAAACAACACTTTCTTTTTCACCAAATTCGGCCTTTTTCCCCTAATTTCATTACCTAAACGCGGCAATAAATTAGTTGATGGTTTCTCTTTTCTGAAAATAACCAATAAAAATATAATAATTTAACAAAATCTTGTTACACGCCCGATTATGAATTTGTATATCAATTAAGAGAACTAGAACATGATACGCCCTCCTCTTCATCGTTACGTCTTTTTAAAGCAAAAGACGCAAAGTGCCCAAACTTTGACTTTGTCGTGGACGATGTACCAGCTTATCGCTGGAAAAATGGGCTATTCAAAAACTTGTGTTAGTCAAAAAGCATGTTTATTTTAACCGATTTTTCAAAGAAAATTCGTACTTTTCAGTATTTTCCAATTACCACATCTGCTGGTACTGCTGTTTTTTTTTAAATATCTATGAACTGGAATAACTCTTTCTGATGTCTATTAGCTATCATCATATATAATTTTTAACTTATGAGTAAATGGCAACAAATTTTTTTTTAGAAAAATCAGCGCTTTGGGTCGTGCATAAAAATTTTCTTTCCTATTTGGACCATTTAACCCAATATTTGGGAAACAGAAGGTAGTGACCAATGCACTCACGCGTTGACAGGTTAGTGGGTTTGCCGAAAACGCTCTTTTCTCACACTTAATATATGAACTCATCTACCGAGTGAAATATTAATATTTATTTGAAATTCTCTATAATATGGACAACTGCTACAGTTATTGAAAAAACATTGGAAATACCCATTACTCAAAATATATATGTAGTCCTTGTGGGGATAAATTGCGTTTTTCTGATCCAATTTAGCCCACGTGTGCCATTTACGACATAAAGTTGGGAAGATGCCTATCAAAAACGCCATCTTATCGTCCATTATCCAAGATTATTTATTTAGTAGTTTCAAAATTGCCGGCACATCTGACACTTCTGAAGTGTTATTTATTTAGTGAAAGGTTTGCCATTTACGAATTTTGATAGTCGAAGAACGGGGAACGCCTAAAAATATTTAAAACTTACTATAAAACTGCTGATTCAAACGTAGGCACTTTTCGTGCATTACAGAGTGATTATGGTCGCCAAGAATTGGCACGATTATAAATAAATTTGAAGAGACTGGAAGCGTGTAGATGTGAAAATATCATTTCTGTTAATGAAAGTATTGTGGATAATTCTAATTTCAATTCGCAGCGCAATGGCTGTACGATAACCGTATTTTTGGCCTATAGTTGAAGATTATGAACTGGACGATATGTGGTTTCAACAAGACGGTGCCACGAGCCCCACAACATGACCGTTTTTGGCTTTATTGCAGAGAAAGCGTAACTTCACGTTTTGGCAACGTCAATTGGCTGCCAAGATCTTATAACAACACCGTTAAACTTTTTTTTTGTGGGGCTACGTCAAAGACTATGCTTACGTGGATAATCTCCAAATGATGGAGCATTTGAAAACCAATACTTGTTAAGTTATTGCCGAGATACCGCCCGAAATGTGCGAAAAAGTGGTCAAAAACGGCGTCAAAATGATCCACTGCTGAAACCAATCCAGAGGCTGTCATGTAAATAACATTGTACTTCGTACATATTGACAAGATCCAAGCATTATAATGAAATAAATTATAATTATATAATTATGAAAAGTTTACTTTTCAAACCGAAAAATGGATAACCCGATATATTGACTTAACCCGTTTTCTAGTAAAAATAGACAGTTGTGTTTATTTTTCGACAACCAAGACCACTGAAAAATTGTCCCTTAAAAGCCTGTATGAATTGAAATAGTTATTTCTAGCAACTACGCAATACTATTATAGGATAAATGGTAAATTTTCTGGAAATGTACCCTATGGCTTTGAATACGGCACATATTTAACGCATACTTTCAAAATACAAGTGGACGGGAAAACGGACTTCGGTTCACGACGCAAATTCTTCATCATATCTTCTACCGACCGAAAATGATGCTAGTTTAAGTTTTCGAAAGGAAAAAATGTCGGCTGGAGTCATATCAGATGAATGCGACAGTAGTTCAATGATATTTGTTTAGTTTTTGTCACAATTCATTCACAAAATGAGCTTAAAAAGCTGATGCGTTATGGTGATGCAGAATCCATATGTGTTCCCCCCATAAATTTGGCATTTTCGACGAATTTGCTCTTTAAAAGGACGCATAATGTGATTAAAATATTCTTTATTTACCACCCAGCCTTTTGGCAAGATTTCCTTGTGTACAACACCGCAATAAGCAAAGCAAACAGTGAACATTACTTTAACTTTTGATTGGCTTTAACGCGGTTTTTTCGGTTTCGGCTCAGTTGGAATGCGCCATACCGAAACTTGTTGGCTGGTTTGGACGTAAAACTCATAAAGCCATATCCCATCATAAATTATAATGCGCCTTGTAAATATAAAGTCGGAATTGACTCGTTCAAGCATGTCTTTAGGAACTTTTATGTGTTTGAGTTTTTGAAGAAAATTTAAGGGTTTCAGTATTAACCGATCATCAGCGCTTGCCATACGCAAACGATCATTGAAAATGGTTCCGATTGGTTCGTTAGGCATAGAAAGTTCAGTGGATACCTTCCTTGGATTTAAATGATGATTTCCAGTTATCATTTCCTTTGATTTATCGATGTAAACTTCAATTGAAAACGCTGATAACCGAGCAGAGCAAGGCAAATTTCCATCACATCTCGACTGCTTTTAAATGCACTGTATCACTCACATGCACGTGTTTTTGATAAAGCCGATTCGCCGGAAGCTTTCTGTAACATTCGGCGCATGAAATCCTATTTGTAATACGAAATTTGAGACGAATCGTTTGCTACTTTTATACATTGTAAGAATATCAAAACACACCTGAGATAATTGTCAGTTTATCAAGCACTTAAAACTAACTTAATGACAGTTCATGCTCAAACCCTACGTTAATATAGAGGACAGTTGTGCCAACTTAGTGACAAAAAAGAATGTTGTCAATCTCTTTAAGCAGGATTTGAAAATGATCTATTACCCGTTCTTTTTTTAGGAAAGTGTTTAATACCATATAAGTTAATTTTTACTTCAAAACTTCAACTCCCATAATACGAAGTAAGCACAGCAATATTTCCCCATAGTCAAAAGTTTAATTCTGAAGCAGTTTTACCGAATATCCGCTCACTTTTAAACACTTAAAACAAAGATTCTTGAAAGTAATAATAAATCCAAAGCCATTACTTCAGCATGGCGTCTAACTGAAGCGGTATAATCACACATTTCAATGTTTGACAAGAAATCATTTACAGGAAATCCCAGAGCCAGGGTTATGAGTTATACCCAATTTTATGCACATATTTGTTTTCAATACAGCCATATTATTTACATATTCTGGCATTTATTGCTTATACAGTTGTGCAACAAAAGGCGAATTACATCGTTTTGAACTTATCTTAAATTTTCTAGATATAGGATATGCCTTTTGGAGGAGTAGAAAATGTTCTACGATCTTAAGCAAATTTTGCAATTGTGCAATATTAACAATATCTACACAAATAAGGGCCACCTTAAAATGCCTGCTGTAATACAGACAATGACCCGCATTCAATAGAGTACATTTGATATTCTGTTGCACTTCTGTTTTTAATCTGGGTGTGTGTTTACGCATAGTGGAGCAGTTTATTAAGGCAATTGGGTTAATTGTAACCTAGATTTGTAAGATTATCTTAGCTTACTGAAACCAAACGATTTAAATCTAGATGAACGAGTGAGGCTTATCAACTGCCTCAAAAAACTATGACTTTGACAAAACTATGAGAGGAGGCATCCTCTTGCAATTCTACAACTCTGCAATTTACATATAACATCACTATTGTATATGGTAGGCATTAAGTGAAGCTGTGTATTGCAGATAGTGTATATTTTACTTGTAATAACTAAAAGGCCCAGTCTGGAATTTCTCTTGTGACGAGTAATTCATGCAAATTACGAGGGCGGTTCCAAAACTAGCCAATCTGGCAAGTAGATGGTGCCAGTAGTTTGAAAAAATTATTTTGCTGAAAAGCGGCAGCCTTATATAGCATATTTTTTAAGTTTCGAGGAGTTACGTTGTTTAGTATTTTTATTTGAGCCATCTCAGTGATTTTGTAAACATGGAAAAAATTGACCACCGTTAGAGTATACTCTGGGAGAGTCTGCTCATTCGTTTACTACTGTAAACTATTGGGCAGCAGAGTTTAAACGAGGCCATACGACCTGCCAAGTTGAAGTGTCCACGCCAAACACGGTTAAGAAAACCCACAACATAGTGCCGGATGATTGTCTGAATCGGCTGAAAGTGCGTAAGATGGCGCTGAAATGATAGACATTTCAAAAGGAGCTATATATAGTATATTGACCGAAGATTTGAAGATGAGAAAGCAGTGCGCATGATGTCTGCCGCAATAAAGCCGAATTTTTACGTCGATTTGTGACCTTGGTGGAGTTACAGGGAAAAATTCAATTTCGGAAAATAAGTGAATTTGTTTTGGAGTTAAAGATATAATAGATTTACAACCTCCGACTACGATATGAAAATGTATTGGGCTGTATTAAAAAAGTTTTATAGTGATTTCATGCAGTTATCGTATCTATCAGCCCCACTTCTTAGGTCATGAAAGACATTTGGTCGTAGGAAATGTGATATCCTACAAGATTCTTGCTGGGTATAAAATTTTTGTTGCATGGAATATAATATAATTATAAACATAATTAGCTTTTCAATTTTCAATCCAACCAATATTATGCCGATAATTTATATTATAATTCCGTAAGTATGTAATATTATATTATATTCCGAAATGTTTTTCTTCTTAGGTAGCGACTGGAATAGACAGACTTATCTATTATGCGCCGCCCGTAGAAAAGAATTTCAAGCGCTTCGATCTTCTGCGCTTCTCCTAAAATTTGTTACACCAAGTTTCGATATTGTTTCAAAAGCCTGGTCTTTCTAACTGAGTTTTGGTCGCTCTCTTCTGCACGGTCTATCGAGTTCGTTGTCGAAAATTTTCCGTGCCGGAGCATTTGGGTCCATCCGCACAACATGACCCAACTAGTGCAATCGCTGTATATTGACCATGCCAATGTCGGCATATAGCTCATACATTGTTCATGCGACGCCGATACTCTCCGTTAACGATAGTGGGTTCATATATTTTCCGGAGTATTTTCTCATCGAAGATTGCTAGTACTGATCATCCGCTTGCGTCATAATGCAGGATTCTGCGCCATATAACAAGACAGATAGAACCAACGTCTGGTACAGTCAGATTTTTGTTTATCAAGAGAGGGCTTTATCATTGAATCGCTTGCTTAGCCCATAGTAACATCTGCCAGCAAGCAATACTCTAATCTTTATCTCCATGCTGACATTATTCGTTTTGTTTACAGCGGAACCGAGGTAGATGAATTGTTCCACTACTTCAAAATTATAGTTGCCAACGATCACTCAGCGTCCCAACCGAGTAGACTCTTTGTTCGTTGAAACCAATAACTTCGTTTTGTCCTCGATTATCTCCAGACCCATTTTCGATACTTGAGAAGGTTGCAGTAACATCTCGAAGTTTTCTGCCAATATTGCCATATGGCTTTTGTTAAAGATGGCACCGGACGTGTTAACTGCAGCTTTCTTAATAATCATCTCTAACAATAGTCGTATGTTGAAGAGATCGTACGACAGACTGCCCCTGGTCAGTCAGATAAGGTCCAATCAGGTTAGTTAGAATCGGATTTAGTCTTTCTGTTTATCAGCTAATCGCCACCAGTTTTAAAGAGCCCTGTTGGCAGGCCATCAACGCCCGCAACTTTGTTGTTTTTAAGCCGCTATACTGCTGTTCTGATCTCTGTTTGGGTCGGAGCTGGGAAATTTTCCTCAATGATTTTCTCACTCGTGCTGCCATCCGCAACTAAGAGCTTATAAAAATGCTTTCTCCATGGTTGGAGCACATTATGCGTATCTGTGACCATACTTGTTATCTTTTGTTGAATTTTCGGGCTTCACCTCTATCCCTGTAACTTTCTACTTCCTCACTCTCACGCTCTTTCCACAACCGCTTCTTCCGCTTAAAAAGTTGACGAGCCTCTCTGCTTTGTTCCAAATGTTACGCTATATCAAAATCAGTTACCCGTTCACGAGAGAAACATTAATATTTTACCTCGACTGGTATAGTCAATTCTAAAACATAGTGTTCCATAATGTGCCGTGTTGGGTCATACTTACAGATCCCCCTTTCATATCATTGCATTCGGGTTAGCAGTTTCACAAATCTATAATACATAATCTTTTTCTTTAGTAACTTTTCGGAATTTCTACAATCACATTAAAAAACAACATCTGATTGTCGTTTTTATTGTGATTTCAGACTAGCTAAATAAACATCTAACCACATAAGTTAGATCTAGTACTCACACCCTATTGTTAATTATTAAGCTGCCGTTGTCAGTAAAAGATGGATTTGTTGGGATATGCCTGGCTCAGAAGTGACCAAAATTGGAGCCAATAAGTTGCGCAAATATGGACTTTTTTTTATTGATTTTTAACTCTAATGCGCGCAACACTTGATCATTGTGCTAATATATGCACGTTCACCGTTGCTAATCTTTAGAAAAGCTTCCACTGCAGTACGGTATTAAACGTTTTCAGCTTAATTGCGATATGAAACGTGATATCTTATATGCATTGCAATAAAATTAGTCGCAAATTCTTTTCTTTCTGCCACTGTCTTGGGTTACCTCTAATGCCAATTAAAGTACCATATGAGAATGCCTACCGTCATTTCTGGGCACGAGTATGTACTTTGCTTCACGTTCCACATAAGAAATTTGCTGTTAATTAAGAAATTGTTGCTGGCGTTTTTTTTTTTTTTTTTTT